>JAVIXY010000144.1:0-73816 GCA_033030565.1 Fusarium nematophilum
TAATTTTAGCCCCACCAGCTCATCCGCACTCGAAGGGATACATTTCGGGTTGTATCGTGGCGTTTCAGGGCTGAGCTGGTCTGCCTAGGTACCTTGCCTCCCTATTGCGTGGCTCAGACTCTTGGACCTCAGCTTCCAACCTCGGACGGAAGAACACCTCGACCCCGTCCAACTTGGTTTCTCCATCTCCAACCTCGCCTCTCCATCTCGACTGAGCTGTATTCCTCTACCGCTTCTGCAACAGCGTTAGGGAAGAATCTTGCGACCGTTATTTCCTGCTGCGCCTTCAAAACCCAATTGCGATTGTTCTATCTTGACAGCCTCCCGCCAATCTTCCTGACGATCCATAATCCGCCATTGTGCCCCAATACCTCTCCGATCCCCCTCGAACTAAGGAGCTCTGACTATTCAAGGACGACCCCCGAGGACGACCACGAGGGTGAAGCCTTGCCGAGGAGCCTGTGAGGGCCGACAAGATACGATACATCCCCATGTTGCCATCCGCCATGGCGCAAGTCCTCCTTGACCTCTTCTACTCCTTCGGGAACTGTCTCAACTGCTTCCCCGGATCACCAACCCTTAAGATCAACAGCCGAAGCTTCAAGATCCTGCGTCTCCTGGGCGAGGTAAGCTTTCAGCCATTGAACGTCGCAGGTTTCCTTCCGGGAATCTCGGGAGGCAAAGCCGCGTTTGGATTTGGATTTGCTGACTGGCCTGACTTAGGGCGGTTTCTCTTACGTCTACCTCGTCGAAGACACTTCCACCCACGAGCTCTTCGCCCTCAAGAAGATCCGATGCCCGTTCGGTGCCGAGTCCGTCCAGCAGGCTATGCGCGAGGTTGACGCCTATCGCCTCTTTGCCCATGTCCCGACCATCATCTCCGCCGTCGACCACTCCGTCGCGACCGAGCGCGGCGCCGATGAGACAACAAAGACCGTGTACGTTCTGCTGCCGTATTACAAACGTGGCAACCTCCAGGACATGATCAATGCGAACCTTGTCAACCATGATCGCTTCCCCGAGCGCCGCCTCATGCTCCTCTTCCTCGGCGTGTGCAAGGCCTTGCGCGCCATGCACAACTACAAGGCTGCCGTCGAACGCATGGACATAGGCCGCGAGGAGGATCAGTTGCACCAAGACGAGAGGATGAACACAAGGGGCAAGCGGACAGAGGAAGATGAAGAGGGTGAGCAAGAAAGGGGTCTCTTGGCGGATGAGAACCACGTGAGTGGCGGCCGGTCGATTCAATCTTATGCTCATCGCGACATCAAGCCAGGTAGGGGCTCCCCTTCGCTTGAAAGGCGGCGTCCTCTAATCCCCAATGCTAATCGCCCTCATCACAGGCAACATCATGATTGACGATGCAGGCTCAACGCCTGTTCTCATGGACCTTGGCTCCGTCGCCCCCTCCCCGATCCCCGTAACATCTCAATCGCTCGCCCTTCAGATCCAAGACACCGCCGCCGAGCATTCCACAATGCCCTACCGCGCCCCAGAGCTCTTTGACGTCCAGACCGGCACCGTCATTGATACCAAGGTCGATATCTGGTCCCTCGGCTGCACACTCTACGCCTGCCTCGTTGGCAAGTCCCCCTTCGAGATGCGCTCCGACGAGACCGGAGGTACTCTGTCTCTGTGTGTCCTCGGTGGCGATTGGCGCTTCCCGGATGAGGGCCCTGCTGGAGTCAAGCGCTCCAATAGCATGCGCCCGCAGCAGCAGCAGCAGCAGCAGCAGCAGGCTCCAGCTATCGAGATCAGCGAGCCCATCCGCGAGGTGGTGAGGAAGTGCTTGCGTGTTGAGCCGGCTGAGCGACCTGATATTAATGAGCTCATTGACATGGTGCAGACAGTCATTGAGGAGTTGCCTGATGACGCCAACTAATCGCCCAGTGCATATCTCGGGGCCGCCGCAGGGTTCTAATGGCAGAGGGGAGAGGTGACAAGGTGACAAGGAGACTGTAGGATATCCTCTGCATTGATTGGTCTTTCGTGCTTCGACCGAGTCTTGTCTTGTTATACCATGGCTCTAATGTTTACTACGACTACTTTGCCACATGAAGGAAACGGCGTTAGGGAATTGGAATTCTAGAGCCTTCTGATGCTACAGAAGTAACTCTTGTTGCGTAGACATGCTTGCGAGCTGCTCCTTCAACTGCCTCAACCGCCTCAACCGCCGTCACCCTTATCAGTCTGTCTTTTGATACGAGGCCCTGCGAAGCCTTTCCATTCCTGTTGCCAATTGGCCAACTGCCATATCACATCTTGACTCTGAAGAGTGGAATTTCCCAAGTCTCAAATGCTAATAAATACGCGAATGCTCGAGGTAAGGCAGATGCACTCAACTTCGGTGTCATTCTAGAGCTCGAGTTTGAATGTTGCCACCTCAAACGGCCGCAGTGTGATGGGGATCTTGCCGTCTGAGTGCTGAATCTCCTCCAGTTCATCCTCCAAGATGTTTGTCTTGGTGACTCGCCTGATGTCGAACGACGTCTCAATCGTTCCTCGACTACGGCCGCCCAAGGACTCGTATATACGGCAGATGATGCTCTGGCCCTTGTTGACGCGTATGTTCTCACCACGACTCACATCTTCGTCGTCGTGACCTCGCTTGATCGTGTCTAAGACGAGGGAATCAGATTCATCATTGTTATCGAGCTTGATTGGTGCGCGAGAGATGCTCTCAACAGCGGCCCTCGAAGCCGAAACAGGCTTCAGAGGATTGTTGAGAGCGTACGCAGCCTTGACAGTCACCGAGGACAGGCTACCCTTGTGAGGGAGGATGGCCCATCGGATGGAATGATGTCCCATATCGGCATTTGCATCTGGGGCCTTGGGAGATCGGAGGAGTGACAATCGCATCACCTTGCCGGCGGTGGCGAACCCGTACTTGCTGTCATTGAGAATAGACACGCCATAGTTGTTCTCTGAGAGATCGGCGAACTTGTGACAGCATACCTCAAACTTGGCCATGTCCCAGCTCGTGTTGTAGTGGGTTGGTCGCTTGGTAATGCTGAACGCGGTCTCGTACGATGCCTCGTTGTTGACAATATCGACGGGGAACTCGACCTTGAGGAATTTGGAGTCCTCGTGCCAGTCCACCTCTGCTGAACAATCGACCTGAGAGGGTTGCCCATCAAGTGCCGCCGAGAGGCTGATGTAGGACTTGATGGAGCTGTTCTTGCTTATTTTGATGTCGGTGACCAAGGTGACTCGATGGGGCTTCTGCTCCAGAATCTTGGTCTTGCCATACTCAACTTGTCGGCGGGCGTCGAGGTGGTAAACCTCTACATCCCACGCCTGCCAGTAGAGCGGAATGTCATCAAAGATAACGAATTTGTTGGCCTTACCGCCCTTCTCGATGACCTCTCGATCGTTCACGAGGTCGTGGAGGGAGGTAATGACGCCTCCTTCAACGACGAGGCGGAGTTGGTCGTTTTGCAGAACATAGACATCGCACGACTTCTCTAAAACAGTGACCGCTGGTTTATCCTCCTGTATCTTGAACGAGCGGAGCGGTAAAAGTTGGCCATCACCGCATGCAATGCCCACCTCTGTATCGGAGACCTCGACAAGCTCTTTTCGGTGCCAAGGAAGGGTGTTTATGGCTGCCGACTCACGGAGGACGCTGGAGATGCTATCGGACACGGCAAGCGAATCATACAATTCCTTGAGAAGACGCTTACCGGTCTTGAAGACTTCGGCATAGACCTTGGGAGGAGTTAGCAAGATTACCCACTTCGGGCAAGAAATTCCTACCTTATCAGAGTCATCATAACACATCTCAATGCTGCTTCCTGGAAGGCAGTCATGGAATTGACAAAGCAAGACAGACTCCCACATATCATCCAGTTCCTTGGTTGGGTACTTGTAGGATTTGTTCTTGATGGACGCAACGGTGGCCAGCTGTTCGATATCCCGCAACAGTACCTCAGCCTTTCGGTTGTAGAACTTGTTGTTGGCCTGAGTAGTGTAGGTGCCTCGGTGGAGCTCAAAGTAGAGTTCGCCGTACCAGGTAGGGAACTCGCCGGCCTTGTGGTTGAGGCGATCAAAGAAATCATCGACTGTCAGGCCCAGCTTGAGTTTTGGGATGCCACCAATAGTGTTGCTGATGCCCGCACATCGTCGCAGCTTCTCAAAGTGCTGCCAAGTAGGGCCACCGCCACCGTCTCCCTTGCCAAAGACGAGGAGGGATGAGCTATCGACGCGCATTGTCTTGTGCCTCTGAATGCTCCTCTTCAGATCGCCAAAGTCGGCATTGGCGGTATAGGTCTCTGAAGGGGGCATATGGCAAATGACCTGGCTTCCATCGGGACTGACCCACATGAAGGTGGTGTGAGGGAAGTTGTTGATATTGTTCCAGCTCAGCTTCTGTGTCATGAAGCGATCCATGCCGGCCAGCCGGCAGAGCTGAGGAAGTTGGCTTGAGTATCCAAACGTGTCGGGCAGCCAGAAAGTACGGCAACGAGAACCAAACTCGGCCTCGAAGAACCGCTGGCCGTAAAAGAACTGGCGCACAAGGGACTCGCCACTGGGCATGTTGGTGTCATGCTCGACCCAGCTACCTCCGATGGGATGGAACTGGCCCTCCTTGACTTTGCCCTTGACTCGCTCGTAAGCAGCGGGATAATTCTGCTTGAGCCATTTGTATTGCTGCGCCTGCGAGCAAGCAAAGTTGGCCTCCGGGTAGCGATCCATGAGGTCACACTGGTTCGTCCATGAGCGAACCACCTTGCGTTTCGTTTCAGCCCATGGCCAGAGCCAGCAGCTGTCGATGTGACAGTGGCCGATCCCAAAAACGACGGGGTCCTTCCCCACCTCATACACTCGGTGGGAGTCAACGTCAGGACCAAGTATCTCACGGGCAATCTCTCGGCACTTGAGAATCGACTCTTGATTGTTGACCTCGAAGGTGTTGATGATCCTCATGGCAACGGATAAAGCATGGTTCTGCTCAGCCGAGTTCTCGGGGAGCTCTCGGGCGGCATCGCCAAGCTCCCACATGTCTATATGGAGCTTGCGAGCCGGAACGTTGATGGCGACGATGTCGGCCTTACCGAGATTGAAGCGCTTGTTGGGATCAGGCGGTGCAATGGTCGTCTTACCGTTAGGAGCGTTCCCAAACATGCCATTGCAAGCCATTTCAATGTAGATGGTGTGTTCCTCGCCGTCGCGGAAGGTATCTGGAATAATCCATTCGATACGCTCTCCACCTCCAGTCAGGCCTTGAATAGGAACGCCATCCTCGGTCCAGACGGTACCTTCGTTGTTAGCATCCCAGTGAAGCTCGATAAGCTCTTCGTCCTTGATGTCCTCGGGAATACGCAAGACCACCTTGAACCAATGAGTAGACCATGATGGCCCGAAAGAAGTGCCGGTGTGAGTTTCTCTGAAGTCGTGACTGACAGCCTCTTCAAAGGTAGGCCGGGTAGTGCCTGGCGCATCCCAGACAAAGAGCTGTACGTGAGGCTTGCCCGAGTACCTGGCATTGTACATGTTCCTGCAACCCCAAGATCAGCCTGTGATGGACCCGCGTAAACGGGATAGGTGCGCCATACGCCTGCAGGTTAACCTTATAGTACTGTCCTGACTTATAGAACGGTTCAATGCGACCCTTCAGAATGCTCATCTTAGGCACACCGACGGGCCGCTCGGCAAATACGGGATAGGAAGAAGAGCCATTGCTCTTCAGCTCGCCGCCGCCACCCATAGTATGGACGTCGAGTGGATGACCTGGAGCGGGGGGCGCGGATCGATTCGAGATGCGGCGCAGCTTTCCCGGAGGCGGATATTGCTGCTGGTCTTCGGGCGAAGGAGAATGCCGAGGACAGAGCGCGGAGACGGGGAGAAAGTGGTCGAGAATGGAATCGTTGATGGTGCTATTGAGCTACGATGAGCTGTGGACATGACGTCAAGCGATAAAGCCGTATGGGGTGGAGCTGAAGAAGAAAAGAGGCATGGGAGAGAGGGCTGGAGCCCAATGAGTAGGAAGGGCCGGGGATTTATTCCGGGACGAATTGATGGACAGATGCTTTGTTGATGATGAATGACGACGGTTCTGAAACGCAGGAAGCTTGACGTTAAGCTCAGCTCGAGCGGAGGTGCAAAAGCAACAACGGGAGCCAGACAACCTAGCTAACTGGGAAGAAGCGGGGGGTTGGTTACCCAGAACAGCGAGCCAGGTGACCATGCACTCCCGGAACAGGCTCGGCACCCCAAAGAATTGACAAAAATATTGCTCAGCCTTGGTGATACTCTCCCCAACAGATGATTGATTAATTTTAGTTTCATTGTCCCTTGCGACACTTGTGCAGGGGTCAAGCATGGAGAACGGGCAACGGGGCGCCATGACAAGCTTCGATGGGGCTGCGGACCCACTAACCATGGGCGACGAACGACCTAAGCCGAGCAGAGTTTGGGGCGTAGGTCAGGTTGGTTTGGGGAATTCGTGGCATGCGGGGGGATTTCGAATGGAGCCATGTCCGAAAACAGCATCCACCAGTGCAATGTAAACTCGAACCAAAACGCACATACCTCATCGTAACCGAATATTGATGATGTTCGACATCGAAAGGGTAGACCAAAGGAGCTCTGGGACGGGCGGTAGGAGCTGGTAGACGTATGGAGTTCGAGTAATAAGTGGCAAAGTTGTTGGGCCAGCTTAGAGGATCGAGCCAGGATTGCGATGCAGTCGAGGATGAACAGTCTAGACCGAGGAGGACGACGGCGAGATGATTCATGGACGGGAACAGGGACTCTAGGATTATTAAGATGATAGTGTTAGGATTAGAATTGACACGATAAGTACTGGGTAGATTAAGTCTTGCCTCTGCAACTGGGTCACGGGTTTGCTGCTGCCGCAAAAGTCTAGATCATCCACGGATCCTCCGAGGTCGCGGCAGCTTCGATCCTCTTTTAGAAACGTATAACGTAGGTAGGTAGTATGGGCGCAACACACTCACGTCTTTAACCGGGATTTACCAACTGAAACGAATGAACTTCGTCGATCAATTTAGCACACACTTTTCAGTGATAGGTAAGGGCAGTGTTTGCCAATGTTTCATGGTTTTGTCTCTATTCGAGGTTTCACTCGTGTCCACGCTGCTTTTAAGCCGCCGGGAACTTCTTTCAGGACTGAGTCGGATAAGAAATGCACCAGTGATCCTCCTGCCGCGAGCGTCTGCCTTCAATTAAAAGTGCTTAAAATCGTAGATAGTCAAGTTCCAGGTGCGGAGGCAACTACAGGATTGTCTCCCAGAAGACAGATAGGTAACAACCACGTCGCATCATCCAGGGTGCACTCAACAGCTTCAAAGTCGGACCTTCCGAAAGAATAAGGCCTGCTTAGCTAACATGAATCCCGTTCTGTCCCCTCTCCCCTCTCCGAGTCCTCCACGCTTTACTCAGCACTCGACTCCCAGGGCATCCACAGATAGCCCTAAACATCGAACGATCCTCGACCATCATGACCTGTTCACTGCCCGGCTGCTCCGTACACAGTACGCACACAAACGCAAGCTCGGCCGTTTCAAGCGAAATTCACGCCTCCCATCCCCGAAATTTCCCTCCTATCTGTGTCTCCGATGAGCTGAGTCGCCCCCGGGGCTTATCGAGCCCATCACCGCCAGTCCGTTTGAAACCACACAGTCGCAGCAGGACTGCTGCCCTGGTCCCTGAACATCAAATATATTGCGGCTGTGTCCAAAATTGGCAATCTTTTTATACTTGAAACGGTTGACAGGTTTTAATATCCCTCACGTGTTAAACGGCTGAGTGTCTATGTGTGTGCGTGGACGAGGGGGAAGTAGGTATCTTCTTGGTGCAGAGTATGGATGTATTTGACAAATGTACGCGCTGCCTGCTCTGGCTAAACCACTCATATCAATGCCAGGGAGGCCTGTCCTAGGAAACAATAACATAAACCCAAATATCCAATGCCAAATAAGGTATCATAATGTATGTTATGCCATGTAAAAAAAAAGTGAGATGCCCTCTTGACTCCAGTGGATTTCGTGCCTGGACCATCACCCGCCTGCAGATTTGCGCCGTTCCCAAAAAAAATGCCCGAATGTGTCCATCGTGGTTGGAGTTATTGCCGATTGTTTAATGCCTGTCGTTGTCATTAAGAGGTTATCCCACCTCGCCCCAGCAGGGGGGGCTAATATTTTCAGATATCGATGAGTGTCGGAGAGGAGGCTCCCATCATGAAGATTCGCTCAGGTCGTTGTTCCGGCTGCCTGAGCCGGTGCCTGTGCCGTGGTGAACCACTTCTGATCCCCCGTCTCCCGTGTACTCCATGTCATCCTCATCATCGTACAAGTCATCGTCTTCAACTTCATAATATTCATCCTCGCATTCGCCGTCGTCTCCATCTTCCTCCATCTCTTCGAACTGCTCCGGCTCATCCAGGTCGCTCTCGCTATCGTTGTCACTCTCGTCAAAGTTGAGCACGCCCATGATGGGCACCTCGATCTTCTTGTATTGGCTCTTGATGAGGTTGTCCGCCATCTCAAACAGCTTGGCGTCCTTGTCGGGCTTCGGATCGCGGTCCATGGAGAACTCGGCCTCCTCTCGGTCGGCGAGCTGAACCGTCACCGGGCAGTTGGGTGACTCTGGGTCCTCGGGGATCTGCTTGACCCAGCGGCGGACCACCTCCGTGCGGGTGATCTTTGCCTGGTTCATCCTGCGTCTCAGACCTGACCTGAATCGCCGCTTCTCCCGTCGTCGCCTTCGCTGGATGCGATCTCTCACATACCAGGCCACCACCAACATGGATGCTTGCATCATGTCTTGACACCGTTGCCGGTGCATGTTGGCCCACGCCTGGCACCGTTGTTGTTGGTAGTTGGCCACGGCCTGGCATCTCTGTTGGTAGTATGCGGCAATGCGAGAGACCATGGCTAGGTATTTGGGATCGAGATTCGCACCGGCAACGTTGGGGGGAGGAGGAGGAGGAGGAGGAGTCTTTGAGTCGCCAGGCCCGGGACTACCGCCAGAGCTGCGGTTAGGCGGGGGTGACATCTTAGGTTGCGAAGTCGGGGCAGGAGGAGGAGCCATCATCGAGGGACCGCTGAGGCCCAGGCCGCTGATAGAGTCTTGCATCGACGCTTTCCGCTTGAGGTTGTTCTGGAAGGGTCTTGGGACAGGAGGTTTAGGAAAGGCGTGGCTTTCCGGTGGGGGAGTCACCGGTGTGAAGGGGTTGACAGACGACATCATAGCCGCCATAGGGCGCTTGGGCTTGAGACTGGGAGATCAAGTCTATATATGTAGGACGACCTCTGGGGACGTTTTCAGGGACACTCTCCGAAGGGCGGTCCGTGTGCCGGCTGGGGGTGTTTGGTGTTGAGGGCGGGTTTTTTTTGCTTGGCAAGGGTATCGTTCCTCCTTCTCGTCGGCGGGGGTTTCCCTCTTCGCGGTATTTTCTGGATTTTTCTTTTGCGTTTTGACTGGGGGGTTTTTTTTTTCCCTTGGTTCTCGCTGCTGTTGTTGTCGATGACGCCGGGGATCAGCGACGTGTAAGTGGTGACTGTGGGGATGTCGATTGGTAGCTTCTCCGGGCTATGAGACAGAATTGGTTGGAAATGTTTGTGTATACGAGCGACAGGAGCGGGAGAGCAGGCGCCTCTTGGGTCAGCACCCGCGCGCAAAGGGGATATATAGCTAGGATGGCTTAGAGTCTCGACACTGGTCACAATCGACAGATCCGGCCGAGGGTTTGCGCAGGGGGTCTGGCGACGTCGTGTGGCAGCGGGCCCAAAATGGGCTGAGCTCTCGAGAATCGGCCCACGCCGACCCCGCGGCCTGGGCGAGTGGCACTGGGTGGCATTGAGTGCCGTCAGATATGCTTATGCCAGCAGCAGCTCAGCAGCTCGTCGGCCGGCCCCCATTGGCGGTGCCGGGCTTCGGTCACGCCCAATCTGGAGGCATGCCGTCCCATGCTGGCAGACTATACGGCGATTCATGGGATGAGGAGGAGAAAAGTTGTGAGGATCAAAGGACGAGTTGTGACGAGTTGAGCTGGGTAACGGCGGGCCTCTGCGCGCGGTGATTGCGTAGGTGGCCCTCGAGCTCTCAAGGGGGGTTCCCTGGCTCGGACCTGGAGAATGAACGTTGGATCTGATTTTTTGATCCATGGATGTGATGTGATGTCTGATGTCCACGGGTGCTGTGCTGCAGCCATGTGCTGTGATTGTACCGAATTTTCTGCTGTTGCTTTGGCATAGCTGTTCCGTAGTAGTGTGGTTCTTGTTCTTGTCCCCGTTTATCGTTGTCCTCGACGTTGCTTCTTCCGTTCTCTGCCCTGCTCCTGATGTGATGCTGCTCTCAATGTGGAAGCGGAGCCTGTCTTGTTCATCAGAAAGCTGGTTTTCCCTTGTCTGTTCTTGGCGGCTCTTCTGGTCGCCTTGCCCTTTTCAGTCCATCCTTTCACCCAGATGATGGGTCCTCCTTCGAGTAGGTAGGTAGGCGAGCTTGCCGACTGCTACCTCACTTCCAAGTTCCTGTCAACTTTTCTTGTATTCTGCCCTTCCCTGGCCTTCCCTGCCTGTCATCTAAAAGGCTCGTCTGCCTGACTACCTGTCTGTTGGTGCCCTGTTGGTGCCTGTGGGCATGCTTGTCGGCTTACCGCCCGGCCGCCCGCACACCGGTAAAGACACGGGATGTGCTGTATGTACTGTAGCTAGGGGGTAGCAGCAGGCGGATTCAGCCAGATTCGAGGCCCCATCTGGTGTTGGCGGATGATGATGACGCCGGCATGGGACCACGACGCATGGAAGATTTGGAAGGCGGCCTGGCGCGTATCTTGGGTTGCTTTTTCCTTGCCTGGAGCCGCGTTTCGACGCCTTGGGACCCAGTGCGACTGATTTGACAGTTCGCACTGTACTTTCCTGCTTTTTCCTCGATCCCAGGATTCCACCACAATCTAGGGCATCTCCCAGAGGAGCGGACGGGAATCTTTCGGTACCACTGTCACCTCTCACCTCGTGGCACCACCCTCCCTCCAAGGGCTGGCTAACTACAGGGCCGTCTGGGGGCTCCGATGAGTTGTTACAGAGGGCCACAGGTGCTCTTGGGGGGGGGCCCTGTTCTATGGGGATTCCGGGACAGCCGCAAATGGATCTCGCTCCATGCCTTGGTTTCATTGTCATTCGAGAGAGCCAGATTTTGACTTTGTGCGTTCACGTTGTTCGCGAAGACCCGGATTCCTCCTCCTCACGGAACGTTGGCGGCGCCTCCATCGACCCATCCATCCCGTTCCATGCGCTGTTCACCCACGGGCTCTGGCGGGCGTTATCTCCGTCGAATGTAGGTCCCAACGACGCCTGCGCCGTCGGTCTCCAGGTCTCGGGAAGCCAGACAAACCCTGGTGGATGGTTCCCCCGGAGAAGGGATTTCGTTCTCATTAAACCCGCCCGGGAGGCCGGATATCCCCATGATTCCCTGGCCTCGCTACTTGCTTGAGAGCCAAGATTGCTGGTGCTGTCGTGCCTGTGGTCGTGCCTGTGCCCGTGCCCGTGCCCACTCGTTCCCGTTGTCTCTCCCTCTCCCCACACAAAGACACGATGAGGCGACCACAATGATCCAAGAATCACAGGATCTGCCGTCCGTTGATTCGAAACTCATTCGGATGGCCCCTCCGCACCACGCGTTGCAACCCGGATTTTCCTTGGTTTCTATATCGGGAACCACTTTTTGGTTTTCCCGAGTTTGCTTTTTCGTTCCACGTTTCGGCGCCAGTCGCGCCGTGCCGGGGCCACTTGGTTGATGCCGCTCTCCTAATTCGCTTCATCCACTCCATCCACTCCCATCTGTCCACCCCATTGCCTCTCCTCCAGGGCACGAGTGCAAACTCGTTTCGGACTGACTGAGCCTGTGGTTTACGCATCAACTCCAGATCCTCCCGGCCTTGCGTGAGCCCTGCGTGATCCGTCCCGCGATCATCACCACATCTCACCTAGTGTCACCATATCGGCACATCATACACCCACTTTTCACATCAACCAACACCAGCTGTCTCCAGGCCCTCATCCTCAAAACTCCGAGACACAGATACAACTGCCAAGGTGCACTGCCTAGCCCATGGAGGAGTGCCTACTAAATTAAGTACACACCTTGTAACGGGACTTTCATGCCTTGTGCGGAGGGTGCTGGTGAGAGTATCGACCTGTTACTAATATTTCTGTTCATTCAGTTTGGTGTGCTTTTTCCCCCCCCAGGTTACCACCAGCTGTCAAGATACCCAACGCGGGCGTTCCATCGTTGGTCGATAAACCCCCGAGTGTTTATCCCAAACAGGGGAACTTAGAACACCTCACATCAAATAACAACCAGCGTCGATATTGCCCGCCACACTCTCACACCTCCAACAGCAGCACAACAGCCCATACATAGCCCATCTCATCTCGATGTTCCAGCCGCATGGTGCCCCCGGTTTCCGGTATCCGCCATCTGCGGCCCCTGGCATCGTCATCTGCCTCTAGGCCCGTTTCCATTTCCGTTGGCGTTTCTGTTTCGGTGCCTGCATCTGCTTTGGCGTCATCCGCAGATCGTGCTACTGCGGCTGTCACTGTCACTGCTACCGCTACCGCTGCTGCTACTGTAGCTGCTGCCCCTATTATTGCTGCTCGTGCTCAACCTCATGCTTGTGCTGCTGTAGCGTCTCATTCTCGCCAACGCCCTCTACCTTGGACCCCCCAAGCTCGACATGGCGTCTCCATCCGCCCATTCCTCCCTCCGCCGTCTCCCCATCACCCCCTCCACGCCAGGGGCAAGAAGACCACCACTACTGTAAGGCTGTCCGAGCTGCCTCAGGGTCTTATCAAGCCCACGCCAACGTCGTCATCCTCGTCCGCTCCCCGAGATCCGCCCACAGAGTCCCGGAACCCCATCAGCCCGCTGCCGCCGCTGCCCCAGGATCCCCCGGCGTACCCTACCGTCGTGCTCCAGGCGCGCCAGAACATGCGCAAGTTTGACAACTGTGTCTTGCTAACGCGTGTGGGTGGCTTCTATGAGTTGTACTTTGAGCACGCAGAAGAGTATGGGCCCTTGCTCAACCTCAAGGTTGCCTCAAAGAAGACCAATGCCGGCCTTGTGCCCATGGTAAGTTCATTGCTACCATCCATCTTATCGCTACCTTCCCCCCCTTGTGCCATATCTCATCATCATCATCTGTCTCGCAGGCCGGGTTCCCCTTCTTCCAGCTGGATCGATTCCTCAAAATTCTCGTCCAAGATCTCAACCGCCATGTCGCCATTGCTGAAGAGTTCCCCAACTCCCCGGCCGACAAGGTCAAGTCCGGAGGGTTGATGCACGACCGGCGAATCGCACGCATCATCACTCCGGGAACTCTCATCGACGAGAACTTCATGGATCCGTACGCAAATAATTATGTCATGGCGATCCATATCGACAGAATCCACCATACCAACAATATCGGCCGAGTGCCGAGTCAAGTGCCCGGGCTCCCGGGCCATGAATCCGCATCAGCCCACTCACTGCCGTCAGGTGTTGGCCGAGATGTTGCAGACGCCGAACCGTGCGACGACGCCATGCCACTCGGCCTGGCATGGCTCGATCTCTCGACCGGCCACTTTTGCACTCAGCAAACCAATCTCGCATCCCTACCGGCGATCCTTTCCCGACTCTGCCCGCGCGAGCTGCTCCTTGACCAGGAGCTGGAGGCGTACCCGGACCACGGCATCTTTGCTCTCCTGGCTGAGGACCGTCACATCATCACCTACGCAGCGGGGGCTCGCGATTCGCTGCTGCGCCCCTCTGGGTGGACGCCCATGCTCGAGTCTGCCCTATCCGAGCGTGAGACTGCTGCCTTTTCCTCCCCCGAGGTCCTCGCTGCGGGGCTTTTGCTGAGCTATGTCGAGGATCGGCTGCAGGGCATGAGCATGAAGCTACAGCCCCCGCTGAGGCATGAGAACATGCAGATCATGGCCATTGACAAGAACAGTCTTCGTGCCCTGGAGATCAAGCAGACCATCCGTGATGGTGCATTCCGAGGCAGTCTGCTTCATGCTATCCGCCGCACTGTCACCAAGAGCGGTGCCAGGCTGCTCAACGAGTGGCTGAGCGCGCCGTCGACGTCTCTGGACGTGATCGCTGGTAGACAAAACCTGGTCGCTCGTTTCATTGCGGACGGCGACCTTCGTGACTCTGTAATCCTCTTGCTGCGTAGGAGTTACGACTCTCAGCGCCTGGTTCAAAAGTTCGCTCTCGGCCGGGGTGACGCGGACGACCTCTTGGGTTTGGCCAACACCGTATTTGCAACCAGGGAAATTGTCGAGCTCCTGGACCACGCCAGCGCCCTGCCCAGTGACGATTCCAACACCAAATGCCTCTCATCCCTGGCATCTCGGGTCAGCCTTGTTGAGCCCCTGAAGCTTGCCCGCCGCATCAAGGAAGCCATCGACGAGGAGGGAATCGTCCAACAGCATGAGGCTCAGGACTCCGAGGCCAGCCAGATGATGGCCCTTGCAGAAGACGTCGTCAGCAGCGAGGGCTCGCAGGACGGCGCGGCGGCTCTCCCCAAGGGGAGGCGGAAGCGGCCCGTAAGCCTCCGGGAGTACTACGCCGATGACAATGAGGCCTGGATCATGAAACCCGCCGCCAGTTCGACTCTGAAGCGACTCCATGCCGCGCTGGCGTCTTTACTGCAGGAAAAGGTGACACTCAGCGACACCCTCCGCGAACGCCTGGGGGCCTCTAGCCTCACCCTCCGATGGACTCCAGGCCTCGGCCACATCGCTCATATCAAGGGCAAGGACGCCCACAACCTCGTCCATGTCCGCCCTCTCTCGGCCAGCCGCTCCACGCGGTCATTCCACCTCCCCGAGTGGACGCAGCTCGGCCAGAGGCTCGACCAGGTGCGCGTCCAGATCCGCGCCGAGGAGCAAGCCGTCTTCTACTCCCTTCGCGAGCACGTCGTCCGCAGTCTCGTCAAGCTTCGCCGTAACGCCGCTGTCCTCGACGAGCTCGACATCGCCACAGCCTTTGCCAAGCTCGCTCGCGAGCAGAATCTCGTGCGACCGACTCTCAACAACACGACTAGTCACACCATCATCGGCGGGCGGCACCCCACCGTCGAAGGCGGTCTCTTCGAGCAGGGCCGAAGCTTTGTCTGCAACGACTGTCTGGTCGGTTCGCCAAAGAACGGCCGTGTCTGGCTCATCACGGGCCCGAACATGGCCGGCAAGAGTACATTTCTACGCCAGAACGCCCTCATCACCATCCTAGCCCAGATCGGTTGCTATGTGCCCGCCTCGTACGCTGAGCTGGGGGTTGTCGATGCAATCTTCAGCCGCGTCGGCTCGGCCGACAACCTCTATCGGGACCAGAGCACCTTCATGGTCGAGATGCTGGAGACGGCACATATACTCAAGCAAGCCACACCACGATCGTTCGTCATCATGGATGAGATCGGTCGAGGTACAACACCGGAGGATGGCACGGCCGTGTCTTTTGCGTGTCTACATCACCTGGCAACAGTCAATCAGTGCCGGACCCTCTTTGCAACGCATTTCCATGGCGTCGCGGACCTATCTGCGGCAGAGGGCTTGTGCTCCCCGGAAAGGGGCATCGTGCAAACGTACTGCACCGACGTGGAGGAAGATGGACAGGGCGGGTTTGTCTACAATCACAAACTACAACGAGGCATAAATCGCCGAAGCCATGCGCTCAAGGTTGCGAGACTGGCAGGACTACCGGACCGGGCGATAGACATGGCACGGCGAGTTTTGGACCATCACCCCATAGAGTTGGCTGGGGTAAGGCAGCCGGGGGAGGTCGGGACGGGGTGATTAGGGGGTGTTGAGAACATGATACGGGCATCACACCATATATAAGATGAATACAAGGGAGAAAACACGGCGACCTGTGATGTTTGACTGATTAGCCTCGATGTCCCTCAAAAGCAGTTGTCAAAACATATGATTGTGGGAGTGTCCGTCATAGGGTGGTGATGTGTGTCATCAGGAGATTTCAGGGTTAAAAAGCTCTTGATCATAATTTTATAATCATTCGGGGGGATAAAAGAAACGCGTGGGGTTGGACTAACCTTTCGGGCAAACCACTCGATTGGTAATGCGGGCGTGTTTCATCCAAGATCCTGTCACAAATCAGATGGGTCGGGGATTGTGCACGTCGTTCGTAACCGTCGCGACAGGTTCCATTGTCCAGCAGACGATCTATGTACCCCATTTTTAAGATCCATGAGTCGTAAACCCAACCAAAGTCCTGAAAGCCGGCCGTACATCATCACGATGTGGCTGCATTTAGTCACTGCGATCATGTTAGCGAGCATGCCTAGATCATACCCTGGCAGGGGCACATACAAGAGACCGCCGAAGCCCTCATCCTCCTCCTCCTCCTCGGACTCGTCCTTCTTCTCCTCAGCAGCGGGAGCGTCAGCCGCGGCACCAGCGCCAGCGGCGGGGGCAGCGGCAGCGTAGGCATCGGGGTTGGCAATGCGGTCCTTGAGCTCCTCGATCTCGGGCCAGGTGTACTCGGTGGAGACGGCAACAGCGAGGACGTTCTTGTAGCTGTTGACGACGGAGTGCATGACGGAGGGCAGGGTAGGGAAGTTCAGAGCCAGAGAGATGGTGGCAATGGTGGTGATGACCTGGGCCAGAGTAGCCAGGAGCTGCTCCTCGCCAATGTCGAGGACGCTGGGAGGGAAGGTCTGGCCCTGGTCGTAGACCTGAGAGATGCCCATACCGTAGGTGAAGGGGGAGATGTTGAGCATGTTGAGGAGAGTGGCCTCGGAGGGGCCGACCTTGGAGTGGGCCTCGACGAGCTTGAGATCGGTGGTGATTTCAATGGTACCACGGGCAATCTTGGTAGGGACACCGAGAGCCTGGAAGAAGGAGGTCTTTCCGGGTTCCATACCAGTGTTGCCAGCAGGGACCCAGACGTCGGAGGGAGCGACGGCACCGGCACGGGCAGGAGCAGCGACCTTGTTGGAGAGGATGACGTCGCGGACCTCCTTGAGATCCTCGTTGGTAAAGACGAAGCCGACGTTGCCCTTGACGTGGGGCAGGAGACGCTCGTACTCGGGGGAGTCGGCGAGGAAGGTCTTCAAGGCTCGGCGGACCTGTATTCAGAGAATCAGCATGCCAATTCCAGCCGCAGTTATCCGGATCTGGGAGTTGCGCGTACCATGGTGTTCTTGCCCATCAGGACAACACCCTTGTTCCGCAGAGCCTGTCGGATCTCGTGCATCTGCTGAGAGCTGACATTGTCAATCTCGACGATGAAGATGGAGCTGTACTCCTCCAACAAGCCCTTGAGCTTGTCGAAGTAGCCGGCCTTGTTAGTCTTGCCCCCCATATCTTCTTAGGTATGAAGGCAGGTTGTTTAAGGGCAAGTTTGGGGTATCTTGGTGATTTTGGTGGTTGAAGTTGTCGTGATGAAGCGAGATTTCCGATTTTGTGAGCTCGAGAGAAAATGTGTGTTTGCTTGCCAATCCGCTTAGGGCTTGACAAAACTAGTCCGCTTTTGGCGGTAATGTGGGGCGGATGCCGACGGAGGTACATTTTCAATGTACCTTTTTTTTTTTTTCACTTCGTATAGGTACCTCATGATGGCTCGGATCAACATCAAGACCTTAAACTGGGACCCATGTCACTTCGCAATTGAAGCACCGCCATACCTCATACGGAGTATCTGATCTTTCCTGCAGCTGCAGACCAGACAGCAACATGAAAATCCCTTACAACGTAGTCCACGTCAGTGGCAACGTTCTCTTTGCGGCCCGAGGAGGGAAGCTTCTTTCATTCTGCCTGGAAGACGGAACTCACCTATCAACATGGAAGCACCCCGATGTCGACAAGTTGAATGCTGCTGTGAACTTTATTTCGGGTGAAGCCTCAGGTGAGAAGTCTATAAGCCAGGAGCCTACAATCGCTCAAGGAGAGGACGACAATGAGCCGCCAGCAAAGCGACAAAAGGTTGAGGACAAGGAGGTCGAGGCGGATGGAAGATCCGCGAAGCCGACTGAAGCCCTCGTGGACACCCAAGGCACGGGGAGGAAGAAGTCGGGGAAGAAAAGTAAGAACAGGCAAAATCAGCCGCGGTCCAAGGACCACAATATCTCACGAGTTCCCGACCGTCCTGTCATTACACACCTGACGAGCACGGCCGACGGAACCCATGTGCTGGCCATCACGGGGCATGACAAGGTTATCTGGGTCTTTGAGAATGACGGGAAGGGCAATCTCACTCAGCTCAGCAAACGGTACGCTCGCGCTCAACCCCTGGGAACTTGCAGGATGAGCTAACAACTCTTAGAACTATGCCCAAGCGGCCGAGTGATGTGGCCATCGGGCCTGACTCCCAGATCATCTGTGCCGACAAGTTTGGCGATGTCTACTCCCTGCCTCTTCTATTCGACCCTACTTCTCAATCCGCCACCACCCAACACTCAACGCCTGCGCCGGCCAAGCCCGCGTTCAAGCCCTCCGCCAATGCCACGACTGTGCACTCCAAGCGCAACCTGCGAGCCCTCAGCAACCAGCAGCGCCATATGGAACTAGCAACGCGAACTAAGGCGGAGGCCAAACCTGATGAACCCAGCTTTGAGCTCACTCTCCAGCTTGGACATGTTTCCATGCTGACCTCGCTTGTCGTCGGCGAAAGTGAAGGACGTCGATATATCCTGACAAGTGACCGTGATGAACATATCCGAGTATCAAGATACATCCCGCAGGCATATGTCATCGAAGGCTTCTGCTTTGGTCACAAGGAGTTTGTAAGCTCCATGGCCATTCCTGTCCCTCGCGGACATGTTCTTGTGTCTGGCGGCGGCGACGAGGACTTGTTCGTGTGGGACTGGAAAGCGAGCACTCTATTGTCACGAAGAAGCATCCTGTCGCTGGCACGGGAGATTTTGCCAGATTTATCCAAAGTAGCCGTCTCAGGCCTTTACAGCTTGGTGTATCCCCATCAGGGAACAGATCTTGTCTACCTTCTGGCCATTTGCGAAGAGTAAGCCGTGGTTATCGTTAATCTGCAGGCCATTTACTAACCCTTCGTCAGCGTCTCGGCCATCTTCTCCTGGCAACTTGCTGAGGACAACAGCCTCAACCACCCAGCAATCATCCAACTCCCCGGGAAACCCCTGGACCTCGCCTTCAAGCCCGCCAGTGGCGACGAGCCACCCAAGGTTGTCACCGCTCTTGATCCTAGCGATCCCGCAAAGGCAAAAAGTCTTGCCATTTACTCCCTGACCATAACCGACGAGAAGCTCGCTACAAGCACGTCAGCTCTGGTAAACGACGACGCCATCGACGCTGAGGAGCTGGAAGTCGAGGAGAAGGTAGTACGGGGCTTGTTATACAATACAGAGAATCTGCGAAAGCAACCAATGGAGCAAGACGAGGAGCAAGACGAAGGACACAGCGAGGAAAGAGTTGCTAAAAAGGGCGTGATAGGTGATGCGAATGCTACTAGGTGAAGGCAGAGCGCCTATCTGCCAAAAAAGGTGGAAGGCTATAGTCTTTGTGCATGTCTTAGTAAAGGTAATTGGTATAGAGTATAGACAGCACCAAAGGCCTGCTTTGTTGTTCCCCTCGATAGCCTCGCCAGATGATCCCGTTTGTGTTACCAAGTTCCAGATCTACACAATCACTAGTTACTAGCAAGATTAGGAACGGGGATAGGATTAGACAGAAACGCAAGATGTAAGGTTCTAATTTAGAGTGAAATTATACAAGCAGTCATCAGTGCCTCTGTATTGCGTAGATCGGCGAACTTTTCTACCCAGGTATCTGACAAGTCGCTGCGTCTATTTTCACTTAAAGTATCAACAGTGCTTCCAATTCCGCAGCACGTCCCCATCTTAGTCGAGAACATCATCTCTCAGGCTAAACAACTGCTGAAGAACTTCCTCCGACTTGGCCCTCAAGGCGGAGTGATACATGACGTTTGTCTCGAAGGTCTTAGTTCCCTTGACAAGCTTGGCAGTATCTCTAGCAAAGTCGTAGTCGACGTACATGTCTTCGACGTATGATGCAGCATAGACCGGGACGCTGTTCTTGCGCAGTCTTTCTTGGTCATAAAGCGCAGGCCAGTCCTTGCAGCTGGCCAGCTGGTTGGCCTCCTCTTTCAGTTCCTGTAGCCCAATGTGAGTGTCGATGTGATCCGGGAAAACCATCTCGCCAGAGAAATACAGCGGACCGGTGGTAGAGGCGACGGAGAAGTCTGAGTTGAGCCAAGCAAAGGGCTTGAGGGCCTTGCCGACACGATAGGCTGACCAGCGAGATGCCAAGCCGGGGCCGTCGCAGTAGATGGCCTCGTGGAGGATAGCATAAATGATGTTTGTGTCGAAGGGGGTCCAGCTCTCCAGAAGCGTCAGCGATGCCCGTGTAAAGAAGCCGAACTGGTCGAGGGAAGCCTTGAGGGTCAGAAGGGCCGAGTGGACGCTGTCAAAGCCGCCGTGGCCGCCAAATGCGATTCCGAGGGTTAGGAAGCGAGCAACGGTCATGGCGCCGCCGGACGGCAGGCTAACACGTCCTTGGCCCTCGATGTAGCTGGCAATTTGTCGTACCGTGTCTACATCCTCAGGGAATTTGGCGTAGTATTGCTCATTGCGCTGTGCAACCCTTCGAAAGGTTGCGTCGTAGACTTGATCGATTGTCTTGCCCACGGGAGCCAGACCACCTGTGAGGAAGACTTCCCGAACGCCCTCGGGGTGCATAGACAAATAAGATAGGGAGACAAATCCACCGTACGATTGGCCAAAAATGGACCAGGGCTGCTTTGAAGCAGGCCAGGAGGCTGTCAGGCACTTGCGGACAGCTTCACAGTCGCGGACCGTGTTGTCCTGGCGCATAAGGCTAAGATAGCGTACTCGGCCCTCGATCCCACCGGGAACGAGTTTAAGCATCTCAGCACTGACAGGCGTGCTTAGGCCGACCCCACGATGGTCGAGGAGGAGCACCTGGTATCCCCTCGCTAGCGCTGGCCGTGTCAGAGGGTGATCCTGGGGCTCCCGGTTGCCAAAGCCAGGGCCTCCCTCGAGATAGACGAGATAGGGCTTCGGAGCAGCGCCGGTGCTGTCCTTGGCGCTGCTTTCCTCGTCATCTTCATCCGGAGGGAAGATGGGCACCTCTTTTTTGGTGACGCGACGGGCGAATAGAGTGATGGAGTTGCTGTTGGGGTCTTTGTAGTCGAGGGGGACCTTGAAGAAGAGCTCGGTGACGTTGAGTTGGCCAGGGACCGCGTGAGAGGTGCTACTGACGAGCTTGGCGGGGGGGATTTCGAGAATCTCAGGTCCAGGCATGATAGTGATGGTGAAGATGATGGCTTTAGGTTTTGTCGATCTGGTAATGGTGGGGCTATGCTTCCTCCTCGCTACGTGTGCTTGTAACGCGACCACAGTAAATTAATTACGTCGTCAAGAGAGGTAGGTTCTTGGAGACTCTAGTATTTGGATCTGGTGGTCTTGTTCGAAAAGCAGCAATCTGCTCGGCGCCGTGGTCTGGGGTTTATGCGTGAGGCTGGCAGGTTCACGCTGGTCGCGCGTTATCTACGCCGGCATTGGGATGGAGTAGAGGTTGCAGGTCACGCCCCTCTCTCAGGTACGGCCGCAGTACGACCACAGCATAGGCTTGAAAGAAAGTCATGAGCGACATTTGAACTACTAAATGAAGCTGTGGTTACATATCAGCCCCCATATGCTCGCAACATTTGGAGAAGCAAAAGCTTTCCGTGAAGGACTGGTTGTATATAGGGTAAATCCATGACCATCGAGATGCCTCGGCTCAGGTGGCATTTTCTGACACCTCCACAGTCCGATCAGGTCTGGAGATTCGGACAAGGATGGGTCCGAGACACAGGGATAGCTCATATCAAGTCTCCAATTGATTGCAATACCAGCAGCATGCTAATCCTTATGTCAACCTCGTATTTCTTACCGAAGAACCGCTTGGTTCATCGCAGCTGTTGAAATGTCCGGACCCTCAACACAATATCCGAGCCGGCTCGGAGCCAAATCGTATTTAATAAATCAAACTGATCTCCAAGGAACAGAAAAATCACCACTCATGGACATGGCCTACCCTCGAATCCCCACAGCAACAATCAAGCCAATTAAAACCGTTCTTCCCCACTTGCCTCGCCTTGCCTTCCGCTGCTTCTTCTGACCAAAAACTCTTCTCGTTTCCTTCCCCTTCAAATCCTTCTCCTTTCTCTCCTTCTCTACTCCTTGTCATAAGGGCATGGCATATCTTCATCTCGCGAACACGTTAGCAGATGCTTTCAACGCCCTCGCCGATGAGGTCCAGACTCTAACGGACCGCAAAACTGTCCTGGAACACAAGCTGCGCTTCGCCCATGAACAGGTGAGTCGATCTTTTTGAGGCACCCGAGGACTGAGCTGGAGCTTGCTCTCCCTCTCGGTCAAAGGGGCCTCCTCGATTTGATTTCAAAGCATCATCTCCACATCCAAACCAGCCGCAACATGCACACGCCATCCGGCTTTCCCCTTCATCAGCCGTCCTAGCCCTACCTTCCTGCATTGTCCGTCCATCCCTAGGCGATCGCTCGGCGATACCGGAGCTCGTCTCCGCGCAGAGGTCAGGCACAGCCCGGTATCCTACTATCCATTACTATCCCGATCCCCCCCCGTCAGCATGATGTGTTATCATTAGCTCTAGATCAAGAGCATCTGGCCAACTGGTTCAGCTGCTGAGATTGACACCTTTTTCAACCCTCTGATATCTGACGTCCTCCTTACCTTTTCTCCGCTTGGCCTCGAAACTATCCCGACCATGCCGCTAACTCCAAGCCGCAAACAGTTCCAGTACCTGGCAGACAAATATGCCCCGGCGGCGCCAGAGATAGCCGACACGTTGGCCAAGCTTCAGATCCCTCCTTATAGTACCGTTGATAGTTCGTTGCCTGTTCCGCTACCACGGTCGTCCAACCCGGGCTCTCAGCATCAACTTGCCCTCGTCATCCGTGACGGACGTCGAGTGGCCAGCCAGCTTGCCTCGCTGGGCGAAGCGAGCAAGACCACGGGCTCCAGCAGAGAGACCTCGTCGCAGACGTCACACGTGGCAACCTCCATGTCGACGGCACTGGAACAAGACTTCACGGTCGAAGGAAAGAAGGGCCATCTTCAATGCCCGTTCTCCAAACCGGCTACGGCCAGCGGCTCTGGGGACCAGGATGATGGCGTGCGAGACACCACACCACACCACTCCATGGACCCCATCTGCGCAGCCATGTACGAGGAATCTACGTCCCAGCAAGCCCGCACAAACGGCTCATCGGCAGTGAAATGCCCCATCCGTTACATGGACAAGCACTCGCCAGCAGAAATCGCACACTATGTTGAGACGCACAAGCATGAACTGCCTCGAAGCCATGAAGTTTGCCTCCGCCGTTACCAGCGTGACGAAGACCAGATCAAGAAAATAGACTCTAAATATGGCGACATTGTGAGCATGATTGAGGGGCTAGGCCAACTGCATCAACCTATGCTACCCGAGGCGGAGGATGAACCGACGCGACCGAGTGATGTGGCACAACCGTCGAATGAAAGAGTTGAGAACTGGGCGCAAGCTGTCAGCGTGAACTCAGACCCAAATGATACCCAAGCACCGACCCAGGTGGATGGTGACCGGCAGAGCCACTTCGACCGACCGCTGAAGGAAGTGCGTGTAGGGGAGTCTCCCAGCCGGCCCTGGGGAATCTCTGTCCCACGTTACGAACCCTTGGGCCAAGACGACGAGCAGCCCCTCTCTCCGCCGCCCGCTCCTGTGCGCATGCCCAGTCCAGTTCAGAGTATGCGGAGTATTCGAACTTCGACCAAGAAGACGCCTGGGAAATGCCCATTCGATCACACCAAATTTGCCGCCCTCGGTGGAATGCCCTCTCCCACAAAGCACGATCTACCAGGCTCGCTCACGCTCGACGACCCCGAACCACCACGATCTTTCTCACCAGTCAAGGAGACCGCTCCTCCTCCTGAACCTTCCACGCCTCCCCAGCCTGCTTTCATCAACCCCGACATGACCAAGGGGGCGAGCAATGTGCCGCAGATGATCTTCACGGGGCCAGTCTTCATTGGGTATCCCATGGACCAGGCCATCCAATTCATGAACCAATATCGGGGGAGCCGGTGAACCTGTTTAATTTTTGTACTTTTTATGTTGTTAATTTTTTTGCGCGTCTTGGCAAGAATGCATGAGCGATGGCGTTGGGAAATCTTTGCAATTTGAACTAGGATGGGGAGCGTTGACATTTTCTGGGTGTCCATCGACACTTGCGACTTTGAGCAGTATATTGTTACTAGTGATACGATCGGGAAGAGGCAGCAAGGGCTGCTCTTAATTATGGGGCCAGCGAAATGATATCCAGATTGAACTGCTGCAGCACAATGATTTTGATTGATATCTCGTTCATCTCTATCACGTTACTCCGAGTTCTCATCTAGTCATGCTTCTTGGGAAATCGACATGTCCAGAACGCCATCTAATCCATAAATATCAGCCAACCCGATCACCCATCCCATTTGCCCGTCTGCTCATGCATAGTTCCCATCGTTACTGTCCACGACAATCCGTGCTCTATACATGGTCTGCTCTCGGCGTGCCATCGCAGTCTCTAGTCTCTTCGCCTGTTCGCCTCACCATCATCATCGTCGTCGTCGTCCTCGTCATGATATCCGGTTTCCATGCCGCCCCTTTCCCACAACGAGATGTCGTCATCCGACATGAGCACGGCGGCATCCTCGGGATCCATGAGGGGAGAGTTGTCAGAGTCCATGTAGCCGGCTTCGCCCTCCTCAGCGGAGAGCGCGGCGGGATCCAGACCCTCGTCGCGGGCGAGCTCAGCGGCGCGGGCCATGGTGCGGCGATAGATGATGAGGCCCACGATGAGGCCAACGGCGCCGCCGACGAACATGCTGAAGTAGTTGATGGCCTTGTCGCCGGCAGTCATCTCGTCGCCCTTTTCAGCAAGGAGGGCGAGACGGCTCCCGATGAAGACGTGCACCAGCAATTTCGGGCTATAAACTGATCATTAACGAATTTCCCTTTGAAATCACTGAGTAGAGAACGGCCCATACCTCGACAATGCGGTGGACAAGGTAAATGCCAGCGGTGTGATGCTGGGGATGGTGGCCAGGAAACCATTGCTCAGACTGAAAGGTAGAGGGCAGAAGCGAATGGCTGTCAGATACCAAATTCCTTCCTGACGCAGAACCTGTCCGAGGGCGATGAACCGGTGGTCGCGACCAACCATGCGATCGACGTAGCCGCTCAGGATGGTCCTGCTCGCGAGGAACGCACCAAGCGCGCCAAACGTGCAACCCGACGCCACGATGGGCCAACCCCAGGGGAATCCGTAAACGAAGCCCGTGATCGTACTGGCAGTTGAATAGCCCACGACAGGCGGGAAGGACGTCACAAAGACGAGCAAGAAGGCCAGGATCCAGCCTCCTGGCAGCGCGCGCCACTTCTCAGCCATCGGCTCGAGCCATTTGAAGAAAGCATGCGAGTACACGAGCGCCAGCACGCCCAGCACACCTGCGACGACAACACCCGCAAGGGCGAGGAGCCGCTGCGCCGGCGAAAGGCGCAGATACACCTTTAGGGTCTGTTCGCCGAGGAGGTTGATCGAGGCCCAGACGCGGCGCAGGAACGACGACTTGGCGCCGCCGCTGTAAGTGTTACTTCCGCGACGGCGCACTAGAGGATTTGACAGGCGGCGGTGCGAGCGCGAGTCGGAGGAGGACCAGGGGGGGCGATTCGATGAGGGAGATGATGAGCTGCGGTCTGGGGAGAGGGCGAGAGCCTGAGCAGTTGAGTGGTAATCGGCAGGCATTTTGACTGCAAACCCTGGGAGATATCAAGGGCGAGGAAGTTATATTTGGTATAGGGCGGTTGGAGATTCGGTCGAGGGCTAGGCGGCCATGTCTTCTTTGATGGGGTGCAGGCGACGGATGATTCGGAACGCGCGGGTGCCGTTTGATGGGATGTTGAGGGATGACGCTCGAGGAGCGGGCAATTGAATGCCTGCCGGATGCGGCGGAGGCTGGGACGAAAGTTGGAGTTATTGCGATAGCACTGGAAATTGAGGTTGGGAGCTAATGGGCAAAGATTGATGAGTACCAAGGCGAAGTTCCGATGGTTGTAAGTTGAAGCTGAGGCTGAAAGCTGTTGTCAGTTTTAGATGACGTTGCTAGCGTCAGCATTTCCCAGACTGGCACGGCCCCACTACGGGTCCCGCAGCCTACTTGCCCGAGTCCCTACTTTGTAAGTGGAAGTTGAAATTATTCATCTCGAGACGTGAAGCAATTCAACATCAACATTGCAACGATACATGCGCAATTCTTTTTTTTAATAGAACGGAGTCTCATTTTACTACTTTCTTTCTATTTCTGCCCTGCGTCGTCATCGACGGCCGCTTGGTCCCTTGGGCGGGTCTCGCACCAAGAGCCTGACCTTTCCATCGCCAATCTCGACGCCTTGGCTCAGGATATCCACCTCTTCCTTGTCATCATCGGTTCCCACCTCCTTCGAGAGCGACTTATCCCAGCTGCGTGCGTCAATGCCCAGAATGCCTCCCATATTGTTGCGATCTCCGGGCACGGAAAACTCTCGGTAGGCATACCTCCACTCGTTGAGAAAGTTGCGGATCGCCCTGCCCACCTTATCCTTGCCGTTCTTGCTGTGATGACCTGAGCCGGTGATAGCGTAGATGGGCCGCGACTCGCGGCTGTTCTCCATGAGGACCTTCTCGAGATACTCAACTGCTTCCTCCGGATGCAGACCATGAAGGTCGACATAGAGCTCTAAACCGCTCGTGTTGCCCTTGTTGCGCTCCTCATAGAGCTCTCGCGCAGCTTCACGATGGGCTTTTCGCATGAGATCATTCTCGCTCTGTCCACGAAGACTTAGAGCTTTGGCAGCTCTGGCATCGTTTCGATTCCAGGCTTGAGCGGCACTGTCACAGTCTATTAGTTTACAGGCACATAAAATCACCCAAAGCGGCACAATACAAACCTCTGCAGGAACTTGTTACGAAGGCCACCGTGCTTGATCGCCTCCTGGCGAGCCTTCAGGTACGCCTTGTTGGCTCTCTCGCCAGTCTCTAGCCACGGGATGTGTTTGGGGCTGGATATCGCCTGAGCTGCAGCGCTATTCTCTCCGTTTCGCAACGCTGTGGTGTTACCATTTCGTCCCACTCCTCTCTTAGACTCAGGGCGGGGAGACCCAGGGGCAGGAGAAGGAGACATCTTGACAATATCAGCCAGGGAGCTGGGCGCAAGGTTCTCCTTGTGCGCATGGCCATGACCGCCGCGCTTTCCGTGATGCTTTTTGCCTTGCTTGACGGAGGCAGAACCCAGAGAGGGGAAAGCGTCGTTGTCATCCAGGGCCGGTGCAGATGGGTCTGAATCCCGGGTCTGATGCCGACTGCCAGGGCGAGATCGTGCGCGAGGGCTCGCGGTTCCATGAAAGTGCTTCAGACCAGGCGGCGGTGTAATACCAACCGCAGGGAAGTTGTTACCTCCGGCAAAGCCACTCAAATGATCAGGAGTTCCTGGTCGTAGCGAGGGAAACGAGTTGAGGTCTCCTAACTGCAAATTTCCCTGCTTTGACGGCGGGGTACTGGCGCCGTCGAGTGCGAGCTTGTTCATGAGCTTTGTGGGATCATGGGAGAAGATACATGTCTCGCCGGCCAAGCAGTTGCCCATGACCCAGTACCTAGAACAGTAGTATGTTAGAAAGCAACAACACAGATGCTATGGAACTGGACTCACTTGCACAGGTGGTTACTGAGATCATGGCTGAAGCGGCAATCGGCGCGGAGGCACTGGCCCGTGGACATGTAGAACTTGCAGATGACCCCCGACTTTTGCTGGCCAAGGGGTGTGGTCGGACGACCGTCGTTGGACACAGACTTTCCGATAAGCACATTCTTGGGCTCCTCCAACGGCACGCCACCTTGATTCTCTTGAGCCTGGCTCTCCATGAAGGAGACGATGGTCGCACTCAGGTCATAGCCATGGAGTGCGAGAGCGGCCTCGATCTCGTCGTCTGTTTTCGCCTGTCCGAGAATCGATCGTAGCATGTCATAGGGAGACATGTCGGCTGACTGGGCGGACATGGACGAGAACTCGGGCGCAGCAGCATTGAGGCCGCTGGAGGTGCCGACGGACGAGGTCACACTGACGGCATCATCATTGACGAGCCACTCGACATTCTCAGCCTGGTAATCCCCCAGAATCTCGGTTGCCGGTGTTGGGTCGCTGGCGAACTCGTATGCGTTTAGGCTGGGGCTGTGAGGTATGACAGGAGTTGCGAGAGCCAGGCGCGGCGAGGCGCGAGGTGACGAGAAAGGTGAGGCGGTCGACGACTTGGCGCGGCCAAAACTCGAAGGTACAAAGCCCGGAGGGGCGAGAGGGCTCACAGCGAGCCTTGGTGACCCAGAAAGGGGAGTGGGCGAGCCGCGCCAGGAGGCAGGGGAGGGACGTCGCAGGATGGTTTGTCGTATTGGCGGCGGCGACGTGGATGTGCCTCCCCCATCGCGATAGCGCCATAAGGCATCTAATATGGCGTTGTCTAGAGAGGTGCCGGTGAGGGTCGTCTCCTTGCGGAAGAGTTCCTCAAGCTTGTCTGTCTTATCCTCATCTTCGAGCGTCGGATCCTGCAGAATGGGCAAGCACATCTCGTAATGCTCGTCGGAGACCATGATTGCGGCGCGTTCCCTTGGGGGAGTGTATTACGGGGAGGGGGCTGTGGCTGTAGAGCTGGGTCTGGATCCGAATGGGACTCGCGAGATGGCGCAACGAGCCGAGCAAGGACGAAGCTAATGTGAAGCTGATGCGACGACCGGCGATAATCGAGGATGGGTTTTATGGGGGTAATGCCGTGTTCGACCGCAAGTGAACAAAGAAAGGGAGAGATGCTGTCCCGTGCTATAGTCAGCCTCGATGCGTGGCCGGGGGACGCGGCAACGCGGAGAAGACAGATAGATAGTGGAGAGATGAACAGCAGCCAAGGGGCAGAGACGGTAGGGAGGCAACTCACAGATTAAAAATAAGAGAGGAGAAGCGAAGGATAAGGAAAAGAACAAGAATCGCAGATGAGACGCAACGAAGTGAAATCAAAGGAAGCGCACGCGCATCAAGACAAGAAGTTTATAATGAGAAAAGGAGGAGATTGGAGATGATGCAGGTCGAGCTGGCTAGTAGATGGAGGCACCTCAGAATCGGAACGGTAAATGGGGGGGTGGAGAGCCAGCTCCAGCTGAATAGGTGAGGTAGGTGCTAAGCTGTAGTGGGCAAAGGATCAATTACAGTGGATGGACAGGGGGCGTTAGCAGGAAGAACCGCTATCCGTCTTGGTTGAAATGGACCCGGGAATTCGGGGGGGCTGGCTGCCTCATCTAGCGTTTCGGGACTGTCGATGGACGTCTCGTTTCTCAGACTCTTGTTGAATGAAGGATATGGCGTCCCGTTTTCACTGCCAGGCCATGCATGACCTTCGAACCGAGTTTAGCATTTTTCGAGTGGGAGTCGGAACTGGGAATGGATGCGTTGGGGTATCGAGGTGTGTGTTCTAGAAGCTTGATGCAACAAGCAACAAATTGAGCAAAGCCTCTATCTTGGAGCCTTTTCTAGAAAACTGACACTCTCCTGATGCTTATTCAAGGCAAAAATTGCTCCAGTGGTTTAAAGCCTGTGGGCTGCCAAGGAGGCATCACCACCACGGACCCAGAGAGATGGTTATCGGAACCTGTGTACCACACTAAACCGTCACATGGATGTCTTGCTCGGCACAATGACAAAAAATGGTTTGTATTGCATCCAAGAAGGAGGCAGTGAAGCTTCTTTATTACAGGACATCAACAGGCCTGACTTGGCAAGATGCCAACGCATCACACGGACGATCAGATGTGATCTATTTACAGCTTCACCTGGGCTCCTGCGCTCTGGGGACATCTCCCTGCTTAGAGGCTTGGACTTCGAGCTTCAGAAGCGTCCTCCAATGGAAGACTTGCTCTGTATGTATCCTTCAACCACCAACGCCTCGTCTGTGAAGGGCTCCTACTACTCGCTGTGTCTGGCCGCCCGGGCGTTCAGCTGGTTGATGAGGTTGAAACGAGGTTGCAATAGTAGCTTTTATTGGTTGAGCTCTACCCCTGGTCGTTACTTTACCCCCACCACTCTGTCAAGCTGCTCGAATGCAAGCAAACCTCCTACCATGTGCGAGCGCCCCAAATGTCATGTCCACTAGTACAGCCTTCGGCTTTTGCTGCTTGATACAGGGCCCTTTCAACTTAGGAATGCCCTTAGAGCTACCTAATTTGCTGTTTCTTATTGCTCCTATCTTGATGTGGAGCCTCCTCTTTCCTTTCATTCTCACCAATACAACCACCTCAGTGGCAACTGCTCCGGCGGCACCGTCGGCACCATCTTCAGTAGCGCTTTCAATAGCACCCGACCTCGTACTTTTTGAGAGCCCAGGGCTTTCGCAGGGCATCAGCAAGTACTCCCTGAAATAGTCAAAGAAGACGGACCGGGTTGATAATAAATTGTGACCAAGTAACTTGAGTATTTGATTGGTTAACCCGTCCGAACAGGGCCCACATAGGAGCACAGTAGCTGCTGCGGGACTCCCTCGAACTTTGATGAGGCATACGCTTGCTGTTGATGTTGCTAGACGCCCAAGAGTGCTCTGTGTGTGCAATTATTCAACCATGTCATTGCCCGTCCTTCATCGACTGATAGTGGGCTCTGCGGCCTTCACATCACTGAGACGCTTCTGGAGACGCGCAACAGTCGGCGTAGAGGAACTCGCCATGCGATGCTGGCGCTTCTAATTTCATATCTATGCATTACCTCGTCTAAACCACCGATGGCATTCCCCAGACGATCGTTGACAATGTATCTCCTATGAACCATCTAGATTCACATCATACCACAAGTCGCCGTCTCAGGGTATCTCCTCATCTTCGCCTCCAAAGCCAAAGCTGAATCCACCTCCCTCCTGTTGCTCGTCTTCTGTTCCACTAATTGCAGCATCCCACTTGCGCTTTTTCCCGCTCTTTCTATCCGCTAGGTCCAGGGCCCTCTCAAGGACCTCCGGGTACATGGCCCTCATTCGTTCTGTGAAGAGCCGGAAAGGATCATCGACATTGTCGTTGAACCCGCTGACCTGGTCAGCCTTGTCCCTTAGGAATGAGAGTACCTCTGACACAAGGTTGAGGCTTGGAGACTGCGGAACAAAGTTTTGCGTGAGCGCGATGCCATTCTCGAGGTTAACCACCAAATGCCACCATCCACTGGGCACATGCAGGATCTCCCCTGCTTCGCAGATGCCTTCGACGCACTCAGGAAGATGCCGAGCCTCTTCGTGGAAGGTGAGGAGCCATTCGGCGATGCTGAGCGGGCTTGTCACCTCACTGCTGTCCTCGGAAACGTAGACCCCGGGCACCTCGGTCGTGGGAGGGAACATGATCCAATACTTGGCTCCCTGAATCACGGCGTTCCAAGCACTCGTCGCGTTGGGGTCCTTGTGGAAGGTTGAGCCACTTCGTTCGGGCCCAATAATCAGCCATCGATGTGCAGGTCGTTGATCTCCAAGAACTTCAAAGAGATCGGGGCCAAAGCAGTCTGGTTTCCAGTAAGATGCCCCTGGCTTGTTGCCTACCGCGATGCCCATTTTTTCAGCGAATTTGCGATCAAACAGGTACATGGGGCTTTCATCTTTGTTGTTTCTCATGTAGCTGCAGTAGGTTGAGAAGGACCAGTCAACGGCCTCGGCTCGAAACTCAACCTCTGCATACTTCTCCAGCAGTGAATCAATGGTCCACTCGGAGCAGGCTGGCCAGTCTTGAATACATTTGGTGAGGATGAATGGCTTCTCGGTCCACTTCTCGGCATACTGCTCGTACGTGAAATTGTCGAACCGCCGGATCTGGTTTGCCTTTGGGATGTTGGATATGAATTGCGGGAGGATGACGTGGCTGCAGGCAAAAGGCCGATGGAGGACATCTGAGAAGACGTTACTGCAGTCGATTTTGGGATCCTGGTCGCCCGGGAACCCCAGAATGGTAGATCTCCAAGTTCCTTGCCAGAGAATTTCTTTGCTATTCTTCGGTGGTAACCTGACCTTGGCTTAGCCCTGGGTTGTTCCGCCAAGACACAATTTGTTGATACCTCAGGAACTGAGAAGTTTTGACAAGGAAACCCTTCTTGCCATGACTCAGAAACAACAGAGGCAAAACACACTGACACAGGCAGGGGGGAAAATCTCACTCACTGGACGAAAAGAGCCTTCCAGAACTCATCCGAGTGGCAAAAGGCGTAGAAAAACTTGCAAGTATGGCCGAGTTTCAAGAGGGCTGAGGCATCAAAGTTCTCAAGCACCAGGGCAACAATTTCGTCCGGAAGTAAACCCCATACCCCAATCGACCTCCGGGCATTGCGACCAGGAAAGAGATATTGGTTGCCTAGAGGCTTGAGTCCCAAGGGATGCAGAGGAATCGAGTCACTGTGAGAGGTTGACTCAGAAAAGTCATTCGTCCTGTCACAGAGCGACGTGTGGTGGCGAGACCCGTTCTCACCAAGGTCCGGTACGACGGCAGAAGGCATTGTTGGCAGTGATGAATATTCCCTGCCGTTGAAAACAATGAAGAGACGGCTGGAGGAACGTACGAAAGACGAGACTGGACGCAAGAAAAAAACAAGGCTGGCGAGTATGATACGACTCACAAGGCGATCAAACAAGTGCATCGATTTTAGTGCGTAGGGCGGAAGCGAGGGAGAGTAAAAATCGGCTGAGGAATGGGTTCGCTGAGAGTCCAAGCAGGAGCCATGGCTTGAGAAGAGACCCAGTTTGCCAGTGCTGCCGCCTGTGAGATGCAGTTTGATTCTACGCAGGAATAGGTCCCTGCTATGCACCCCTGGTCCTTTTCTAACGCCTTGCTAGGCTTCGTGATCAGTGAGTGATTCACAGTCAGCACACAAGGCTCAATCACAAGGCCCTCCTTCTCATGGAAGGCAATAGGAGGACAGCAGCAACAACAAGAAGAAGAAAGAATGACACAGGATCCGAGTCACCACAATCCAACGGTTGGCGCGTGGTGGCGGGCAGTCATCCGTGAGTGGAGGGGCTGTTTTTCTTTGCAGATTGGGAGACTCTAGGAGGCACCGACGTGGCGGGGCAAGGTGGGATGCCACCCAATGCAAAGGCAAAAAAAACTCCCAGAGAGAAAAAAAAATCCTACAGTTCCGAGAAGGCACCCAATGTACCCTAATCGGCCGCCCCACTAATCACCTGGGCTCCCCAGTGATTGGTTGTCCTTTCTTGAGGTAAGCGGGCGGCCAGCAAAGAAAAAAATACTGCCTCCACGACCGCCCCTCAATCGACTTTTTTTTCCTCTTCTCCTTCATACTCCATCAAAGGCCTTGTCCTGTAACAAACGAAATATCCATCTCTCATTCCTAGATTCTGGTGAGCTCTCGACATCTTGCGAGAGCCTTTGGATCTAGTCGACCACAGTTTTCTTTTCACGACACGCGCGCAGCTTCTCGAGAAGAAGTTCTGCCCTCTTTTCCCCCCCTCCGTCGCCCCGCGATTTTCATCACCTCTAGATCGAGCTGTGCTTGATCTAGATTCCTACGCGCCTTAACCGCAAACATGGCTACCGACAAGGGACTCGAGGACGTCCCCGAGGGTGAGTTCTGCTTCATCTTCTGCCCTCTTTGCGCCCTCCCGATGCTGTTCTCCCGCCTGCCCGCTTGACGCAGTATCGTGTGGTGTTCTCTTGGGTGCGCCCCGGCTCACTGCGCTCGAGTGGGCCACATGGGCAACCAGAACCCAACATCGCATTGAGCGCCAGATCATTGGTGCCGGCACTATGGGCCTTGCACGCTCGAGCTACGCATCCAACTCGCAACCGCCATGCTGACTCTGCTCTCCCTATAGGACAGATCGAGTCCAACTACGATGAGACCGTCGACTCTTTCGATGACATGAACCTTAAGTCTGAGCTGCTTCGAGGTGGTAAGTTCTTCACCCTCGCCCACACCCCGCATGCCTTATTCCCGCACGCTTGCTCACTCTCTCACGCAGTCTACGCCTATGGTTTCGAGCGTCCCTCTGCTATCCAGCAGCGTGCGATTATGCCCGTTATCAAGGGCCACGATGTCATCGCCCAGGCCCAGTCCGGTACTGGAAAGACGGCCACCTTCTCCATCTCCGTTCTCCAGAAGATCGACCCCAACGTCAAGCAGTGCCAGGCCCTGATCCTTGCCCCCACTCGCGAGCTGGCCCAGCAGATTCAGAAGGTTGTTGTCGCTATTGGCGACTTCATGAACATTGAGTGCCACGCCTGCATTGGTGGTACCAGCGTTCGTGAGGACATGAAGGCCCTCCAGGACGGCCCCCAGGTCGTTGTCGGTACTCCCGGCCGTGTTCAGGACATGATCCAGCGCCGATTCCTCAAGACCGACGGCATGAAGATGTTTGTCCTCGATGAGGCCGATGAGATGCTTTCTGTAAGAAAATTTGCACCCAATCACTCACCGTCTACGTGCTAATATTCTTCTCTAGCGCGGTTTCACCGAGCAGATCTACGACATCTTCCAGCTCCTCCCTCAGTCGACCCAGGTCGTCCTTCTCTCGGCTACCATGCCCCAGGACGTCCTTGAGGTTACCACCAAGTTCATGCGCGACCCCGTTCGTATCCTGGTCAAGAAGGACGAGCTTACCCTGGAGGGTATCAAGCAGTTCTACATTGCCGTCGAGAAGGAGGAATGGAAGCTCGACACCCTCTCCGACCTGTACGAGACCGTCACCATCACCCAGGCTGTCATCTTCTGCAACACCCGCAGAAAGGTTGACTGGCTCACCGACAAGCTTACCGCCCGTGACTTCACTGTCTCGGCCATGCACGGTGACATGGACCAGGCTCAGCGAGACCTGATCATGAAGGAGTTCCGATCCGGTTCCTCCCGTGTCCTGATCGCCACTGACCTTCTGGCCCGTGGTATCGATGTTCAGCAGGTTTCCCTGGTCATCAACTACGACCTCCCCGCCAACCGTGAGAACTACATCCACCGAATTGGCCGTGGTGGTCGTTTCGGCCGAAAGGGTGTCGCCATCAACTTCGTCACCGCTGAGGATGTCCGAATGATGCGTGAGATTGAGCAGTTCTACAGCACCCAGATCGAGGAGATGCCCATGAACGTGGCCGACCTCATCTAAACCAAAAAAGAAAAAAGAAAAAGCACGGTCTTCCACATCCGGTCTCTCAGGCCGCCTAGCCCTCTTACGTCCAGACGACAGACGACGCAGGGCAGCCTGACATCTTTTGGGAGGGTTTACGGATTTTTTTTTGTGGCAGTTGTTGATAGATCTCGTTTCTAGAGTACCATCTGGGGACGGCGCTGCCGCCGTCGGTCCGGAGGTGTCCCATGGGGAGGAGGTCCGAACTGGCTGCATGACAAAAGGCTCGGGAAGCCCTTTGCACCTTAATACCTGGAGGTGCGGCGGGGCTACCAAAAGTAATGCAATGGTTTCTTACCCTGCTTTTTGTCTCTGTATTTAGGTGTCGTTATCATGATGAATGTTTCTCTTTTTTATTCCCTACTCCTGTCTTCAGTGAATATTGTGACTGGCTCCGACTTCAGGGTTCCTAAGATTGTTGTCTCCTGACAGGAAGCGGTGTCTTTTTTCCGACTGGTCAAAAACCCAATCAGCCTCATAAGTCCTGCACGTGGTGTTGTATGCCCGTCCACCTGGCGTATATATACCCAGGCGTGCCCCTGAGCTTGGTCTTGCCCTGCTGAGTGTTCCAAGGGCTTTCGGAAGAGATCACTGCTTGGTAGGTTTCACAAAACTATCACCGCCACTGTTCAAAGTTCAAAAAGTAGATTTCAATACCATCGTTGAACCCTAACCTGACATCCCCTCAAGGCTCTTGTCATACAAACGAAAGCACCATATATCGCCTGGTATCCTGTCGTCTCATCTCATCTCATCGATATGTCGCATTTTCCACCGTCTCAAATGTACAGGTGTTCCAGAATTACCCGACGCTATATTTAACGCTATCCCTAACCTTGTGGGAGAGAAAACAAAAGAAAATGTGGAAGGATAACAGATTTCAATTCTTTAACCGCCCATTGTAAACGCCGTGTGTGGTATCGCCGCCCCGTATGATATAATGATAATAAAAAGCCACGACCGAAAGGAAGCGGCCCCAGCTCGCTGAACCAGAAGCAACAGAAGAAGTTAAAACGCACAACCCTTTTTTATCCCCTGTCTACTGAGCCTGACCAAAGGTAGTATGGGTTGGTGGTGGGCTCTTGATGGCCTGGCCGGCGTAGGCGCCGGGGATAGGGACGGCCTCGTAGGTCGGCTCGTCCGAGGCCACGGGGCCGTGCTCGGAGACGTGCACCGTGGGGACAGCAGGAGGCGAGGGTGTGTCGGCAGCAGCAGGGCTGAAGCTGCCCTGGTTCAACTTGGGGGTGGCTGAGGGAGCCTTGGTGGGAGGAGCCTGAAGCTTGAAGCCGGTGTCCTGGGGGGCGAACTGGGACTTGGGCTCGATGAACTGGGTGTTGGGGGTGAAGGGACTCTCTTCAATGTCGGAGAGGTTTCGGTAGGCGGCGGGTGGGTGGCGGGGAGACATGGCGTATTGGCTCAGGGCGGGAGACTTGGGGCCGAAGCCGGGAGTATTGGGAGCGGACTGGCTGCGGAGCTGAGCCAGGTAGAGGTCGGAGCGAGCACGGTCTCGCATGTCCATGGACTTGAATAGGCGTCTCTTGGTGTAGTAGCGGTAGAAAACGACGCTGTAGAGGAGGATGCAGAGGACCTCGATGACGATCTCGATAATGATGCAGATCATGGCCCAGTTCTGGAGACGGCAGATGAGGGCATAATCAACCTTCTCGCCAAAGACCTCGGCTCGAGTGTTGGAAACGCAGGACCAGCCCCACATATCCTTGTTATCAGAGTTGTTCCTCGAGTTCTGGAACAAAATAGCAGTGACGACCCAAAGGATCAGGGCGAGGATAAACTGCATTGACTGTTAGTCTTGGAATTCCTGTTTTTGGAGGATGGCAAAACAAACTTACCCAGCCAATGGCGAACAGGGTGTAGTAGGTCCCGACCTTCTCGGCACGTCGGTGACCACCTCGGCAGTACGCAGCAAATACAATGATGCAGGCAGTGAGAGAAACGCAGGCCATGCCCAGGACGAGCTTTTGGGGCCAAGTGTTGGTGTCCCTGGCCCAGGAGGGCATTTTGCTCTGGTCAGGCAGGGCTTTGGTGGCATTGAAGATGGCAAATGAGGCCGAAAGCATGGAGAGAATGATAAGAGAGCAGCTGAAGTTGACACCGCGGAGGGCGAACTTGGCCATACGAACACGGGCCTTGATTTTCTGTTGCGTGTGTAAGTGAAAGGTCCCGACATACCCGCCTATCAAGACACACGGAACACATACCACATCGCGCGCCTGCTCCTTCTCGGTCGACAGCTCGCGCTTCTCGAGGACATCTTCCTCGCGGAAGGTCGGGCTCATGGGGTTCATGAACCTGGCTGGCGTTCCAGGCACCTTCATGGCGCTCTTGAGGGGGGACCTGGGAGTCATCGGAACGTTGACGGATTCTCGGTTACCAATGTAGCCAAACCCAACGTCGGCGGGCTGAGCCTGAGCAACGTGGGACTTCTCGGGGTCGGCGAAGGGTGATCGAGTGGCGTCGACGGGCGAGTGAACTGAGGTTGCTTCGGCAAAGCGTGGCGTCCTGACCTTGAGAGAGCCGTCTGAGGATGAGGAATTCGAGGAACCAGGTCGATCGACTGTGAGATTCAACGCGGCGGGCCGCTTCTTGTCTTCTGCAAGACTGTGTGTCAGTCAAACATTCATTCCAGAGCTACATAGTTAGTTCCCGGGAGTGACGGACCTCGTCCAGCCATGCTTATGTCGGTTGAATGTGGATAGAAGACGTGTGTAGTTTGAGAGTTGAAGATGTTGAAGTGGGTATAAGAGCTTTGACACAGTCCAAGCCCACACCCGGCTAAGAGAACAGACGAAATTGCAGCAAAGAAATAAAGAGACCAGCTATCGAAGAACAGGAGAGAGAGGTCCGACAATGCGGACTCGGGTGGGAGGCGACGAGTTTTGAAGGTTGGAAGCAACGGAGGAAATAAGCACTCCCATTCGACGGTACAAGACGCCGTCGACGGGACAGGGTATGAAGGGAGGGGGTGCCGCAAATAGAATCTGGAAATGGTCTTACCGCGATGGTGGGCGGATAGAGAACAAGAGCTCTGATAGGCAGAGGCGAACCGCCGGCAGAGTGATTCGTGCTTGATTAGACGCCCACGAAGGTCGGGAGGATGGGAGCCCGAGCTATCGTTGGCCTGGTGGTCGGCAGACGAGAGTGGTTTTAGTGGGCTCCGGTAACTAGGTCAGAGGTGACGAAGGAAGCCGTTGACATCAAACTGAGCCAGGGAGACTTGGAAATCCAGCAACGAAGATCACCAAGAAAGATGGCGAGCGGGAAAAGAGGGGAGTTCACAAGAGGGAATTGGGAAACAGGGCGGTGTTATGTGAAGTGTGCGCGCCGCAACCTAAGGCAGGGTATGGATTCCGTACTCGCATGCTGCGTAGGTGTTAGTACTTCTTCCGAACAACGAAGCAGCACCACATTTTGCTGGCAACGCCCGGCCCCGTCATTGCATGATCCCCGTCGAGTCCCATGTCCCATGCCCCCAAGGTCCACGGCCCATCGCCTGGAGGAATGCCACTGGGTGATGGTGCCCCTTCCAGCGGCTAGAGGATGTTGGAGTTGAGGGCGTGGATCGTGGAGAGATGTCGTTCTCGCTATGCGATTGGCCGAGGCCAGGGGCGGCTCTCCAACCCCCCGCGGTCCATCTGCCGGCTTGATAGGCTGCTTCGATGCAAGCGCTTCTAGCTTCACCTTAGCACCACCAATCAGCTGCCCAAGGGCCGTGATGGTCAACCGGCCACCTGCAGGCGTCGGCGGCAACAAACGACTTTTGTTTCGACGTTTCTCGACATCCGTGCTTCGTGGCCCACCAAGGATGCTCCCGTCCTGGATGGTCTTTTCAAGCTTTTCCTTCGCGCGATTAACTATCGAGTCTTCTCATCGAAATTTGCGCAGTGATGTGAATGTGAGTGTGTGCATTGCTGCGTTGCAACCTGGCGAATCTTCCGGGCTTGTCCCTCTTAGCGGCCAATGGGCGACTCTCCAAACCCAGCGCATTGGTTGACTGGGGATGGTCAACGGGCGGCAATGGCCCTTTCCCCCCTCAACTCCTAAGGTTGCAAGTCGCGTGGTGCAGGATCCTCCGCGGCAACCATATCTCATGGTGTGTAGTGGTGGTGTTGCACTTCTGGGGACTGCGCCATCCTGTTGAGTCAACCGTCTTCCGGAGCCCGACGACCGTCCAGATGTGATCGACCATCAGTGTCAGCTACCCGAGCACAACTGGAACACTGTGACGACCCACATGGCCTAATGCATGAGCTTTTTTTTTTATTTTTGGCACATTGTCTTCGTGGAGGTTGGTTTAACATCCGCATGGTGACCCCTCCTCACCTGGGCGTTGTTCCATGCGACAGAAACTTGTTTCTTTCTGTTTTCCCTACTGTTTCCCCTCACGTGATAGCCTGAAGTTGGTTGCCCTTCCGCGATCCGGCCAGACATGATCAATAACTTTCAATGTGGTTGTTCTTAGTTGTGAAGTATTATAATGTGGTTCATTTACGGGGAATGAGTCCTGCAAATCATAGGGAAAATGCATGAAGATGTTTCATCAAGTTGCAAAACCCTAACCCGCATGAGCCTCGCGATGGCATCCTCAAGGCGAGTGTGTACCTCAACGCTTGTTGAGAGGTTACTGAACGCAGTGAGAGATGACAACGAAGAGTTGATGAGTTGGATATAGTTAAGCTGATATTACTAACTGTAGCATCTATTTACTGATTAGGTACCTGACCTAGCAAAGAGAGAAGGAATCTTCAAGTCAAGAAGCGCTTACCTAAACCAGTCGCCTTCATGGTGAGGGCTTCAAGCCAATGATTGAGCCATATGGTGGGAGCAACCTGCCGAGCTTCATCCGAGGAGGGGCATTAAATCCTTATCGACTTATCTGGCCCTAACAGGCTTAGCGTAAGAGTCATAGCCATCTCGACAGACTGCACACGAGGAATTTTGCCATCATCAAGGCGAAATACCCAAATCCTCGGATCTCCCCGACTCCAACATCGAGAAATACTCGCGAAACCCTCGAATATTCGAGCGTAATTTTTCTACCGACACAAGAGACCGATTTTCATCTTTGAATCAGCCCTGACTGCCGCTCAACGACTGAAAACCATCGCTCGAAACCCGGCCGTTTTTGCCCCGCCCTCCACCATGTCTGCCAACGGCGACCCGAAGTACGACGATATTGAGTCCGAGTCCGACTCTGGCGAGTCTACCGGACACAATGAGGCCCTCGATGCCGGCGAGGAGAAGCCTCTCAAGTCTGCGCTCAAGAAGTCCAACCCAGCCATCGCTGAGCCCGCCGCCCAAAGACCTCCGCTGCCCCCGCAAACCGACCCCAAAGACCTCGACGTCGCCAGCCTGACCCCCTTGACGCCCGAGATTATTGCCCGACAAGCCACTATCAACATTGGCACAATCGGACATGTCGCTCACGGCAAGTCGACCGTCGTTAAGGCCATCTCTGGCGTCCAGACTGTTCGTTTCAAGAACGAGCTGATCCGAAACATCACCATCAAGTTGGGTTACGCCAACGCCAAAATCTACAAGTGCGATAACCCTTCGTGCCCCCGACCGGGATGCTACCGAAGTTACAAGAGCGAGAAGGAGGTTGATCCCCCATGTGAGCGAGATGGCTGCGGCGGCACTTATCGATTATTGCGACACGTCTCGTAAGTTGGACTCTGAGCGAACACAAGAGACCGAAAACCCCCACCAACGGGTGCTGACGATAATAGCTTTGTGGACTGCCCCGGTCACGATATTCTGATGAGCACCATGTTGTCTGGTGCCGCCGTCATGGACGCTGCTCTTCTGCTTATTGCCGGTAACGAGTCTTGCCCTCAGCCACAGACCTCGGAGCACTTGGCTGCCATCGAGATCATGAAGCTCGACAAGATCATTATCCTCCAGAACAAGGTCGATCTGATGCGGGAAGAGGCCGCCCAGCAGCACTACCAGTCTATCCTCAAGTTCATCCGAGGAACCGTTGCAGGCAAATCTCCCGTCATCCCCATCTCCGCCCAGCTCAAGTTCAACATTGACGCCGTCAACGAGGCCATCGTCAACACTATTCCTGTTCCTCCCCGTGACTTCAGCATGGACCCCCACATGATTGTTATTCGATCGTTTGACGTCAACAAGCCTGGTGCTGAGATCGACGACCTCAAGGGTGGTGTCGCCGGTGGCTCTATTCTGCACGGTGTTGTCAAGCTGGGAGACGAGATTGAAATTCGACCCGGTATCGTGTCCCGAGATGACAGCGGTTCCCTCAAGTGCACTCCAATTTTCAGCCGAGTCGTCTCGCTCAACTCCGAGGCCAACGACCTCAAGTACGCCGTCCCCGGTGGTCTCATCGGTGTTGGTACTCGGATCGACCCCACCCTGTGCAGAGCCGATCGTCTCGTTGGCTTCGTCCTGGGTCTCAAGGGCCGCCTACCCGAGATCTACAGCGAGATCGAGGTCAACTTCTACCTGCTCCGCCGCCTACTCGGTGTGCGAACCGCCGACGGAAAGCAGGCCAAGGTCGCCAAGCTGGCCAAGAACGAGGTTATCATGGTCAACATTGGGTCTACCTCGACTGGTGCCAAGGTTGCTGCTATCAAGAACGATGCTGCCAAGCTGGTCCTGACCAGCCCTGCTTGCACCAACATTGGTGAGAAGGTTGCTCTGAGTCGACGTATCGAGAAGCACTGGCGCCTCATTGGATGGGCCACCATTGCTGCGTAAGTTCTGATGCATTATGCCTTACCCAACGTACTGGCTAACGTCTATATTCTAGCGGTGTCACTCTCGAGCCCAGCACTGCTTAAGTGATCCACGTGGCCAAACGACGGATTGAGCAGCTTTTTCGCATCATTCTTCGGCTACGCGAGGTCCCGAACTGAGGACGCCCAAGCAGAGGCAGAGCCCTCAACGGCATTTTGAGTAGACGGTTGGCGCTGGGACGAGACCGGGTGTTTATTGAGGTCCCTTTTCAGGACCATGCAGAGGAGAAGGGTCAGGCATGTCCCACACGGTGAATTAAGGGGGGTGGCGATGTAGCGGATAGCTATGTAGTTGCGCTTTAAACGCATCAAGAGGCCACAAAATCTCACGGGGATGAGACAAAAAAGTTTACGCCGGAATAGTTAGAGAGAAATGATGAGGTTTTTCGCCAAAACCCCAAATCATATTACAAGAGTCTATTTCCGTACTTTGCGTGCGTGCTTCACCAGGTTTTCTATCACCCCTTCAAACGCCTCTCTGTCACCAATCTTCTCATCTGTCCGCTTCTGCCAGTACTCCAATGCCTCTTTTGCCGCTCCCTGCAAGCCTTCTAGCTTGGCGACGTGGGCCTTGAGCTCATCGTCCGTCATGCCGTACAAGGCCTCATCTGTTGTCATGCACAAATGACGGGCAGCCACGAGATCCAGCTCTGGCTGCGGCGGAGGCCCCCTTCGCTTCCTGGAGGCTGAGGGTTTACCTTGTGTGTCGACCGACGTGGACGAGTTGTTACCTTCGCCCTGCCGTAGCCGAGACACTGATCGGGAATCGCTTGAGGTGCGTGGAGAGACGGAGGGGACATTTAGAGAGGGGAGGACAAGCTTCTTTTGCTTGGAGGCGGGGAGGATCTCGTCTAGGTCAACGGGGACACCAAGCGAGACGAGGAAGAGACGGCGTGTCCGGGAGCGGATCCAGTCGGGAGGGGCCAGAGGGGGAGGAGCAACAAGTTGAGACCAAAGTGATGCTGACCGAGGAGTGAAGAAAACGGATGAGTCTTTGGAGAGAGGGGGAAAAGCGGGAAGATCAAGTTCCTCAGGAGGGAACAAGGTGTCGAGGTATGGCTCTGCGGCTGATGTGACTCCGTCTGGATCCAGGCCGTCAAAATCGGGTATGGGCTGTGTTCATCATAAGCAACTCAACCCAACAACAACAGGAGAAGGCTCACAAATGGTAACGTTGGTTGTGGTGGCAGAGCACTCGGCGCGGGAGCTGGAGCTGGAGCTGGAGCCTCAGCTTCTTGAAACCCGTCTTCAAAGTCGTCAAAATCATCCTCTTCATTGCCCTCTTCGAAATCATCAAAGTCATCCCCAAAGTTGTCTTCATCGTCGTTGGCACCTCGTTCGTCATCTTCCGCATCGTCACTCTCGCCATCTTGTACAGGGGCCGGTATCGATCTGGCGTCCTCGGATGGTTCATCCTCTTGTGACTTCGAGCTTGGGGAATCGGGGGATGGGTCATCTACGCGGACGGGTCTCAACGGTCAACAGATATTCTTGTGCTCCTTAGGACTTGGCTACTCCCGTACCATTGTTGCTTGCGCCAGTAGTGCTTTCGCCCTGAATCTCCACGACCTGACCATCAGAATCCACGACGATGTCCGGAGAAGCGTCTGCCCTGCGTCTCTCCTCATATTGGATCGAATGCGATCGGCTTCTCGGCCCTGGCGCTTCTTCTACAATGGTCGTTGGGGCAGCGGCACCCACAGTTGACAAGGAGTCCTGCGAGTTCGTCTCGTCCGGGGCGATTGCGATCTCGTCGGGTTGAGCATCTTGCTCTCGCTTTGCATATGCTTCAGTGCCGGGAATTTCGCCGTAGGCAGGTTGACTGTCGACCCTCTCGACACGGGTCTTTGGGACCGGTGAGCTGAGCTTTGAGCTAGCTGCGTCAGAGTGGGCATCCGTAAACTGGTCCTCGGATCCGGACTCCTCAGCTGGAAATGTCAGCATCGTACCAGAGTGTCCAAGCAAAGCCGACCTACCAAGCTCATGGGCCCCAGGATCTTCGACGGGGGTTCCTTTCGGAGGCTCGAGTTTCTCGGCGTCTGTCATGATGATTGGAACGAGGCGAGAATGCTACTCTGAGCTATTGTAGATCACGGTTGGCAGACTCCCAGCATGTGAACTAAAGAAGGTGTAGGAGTAGAGGAGTGCGAGCTTAGCGGTATGCTTCGCTAGAATGGGCCAGCCAGCTCGAGGAGAGCAACGACTTAGGATCGGGGCATTCTAAGGCCTTCAAAATGAAGCCAAAAAAAAAAAAAAAAAGAGTTCGGATCGGAAACCAAGACCAAGGTCCAACCAGGTATACTCAGCACAATCAAGAGAGGAGGTTATTCGTTTCTGGTTCCCAAGGCCTGGAAGCTCTGCCCGCCCGCTCCAAAGCATCACGTGGGGAACCTGCACAGTGCGTGGCCCATCAATTCGCAACTTAGGTAACCTTGGCATTCCCGCTGTCGCTTTTGGACGACCGTTTAAAACCGCCGCTTACGATTCCATGCCTGTGTTCAAGGTATTAATAATTCATGATCAGTTCTAACTGGCCGAATTTTGAGATGCGAGGGCAAAAAGACCGATTCAATCAATCTCCAAGCAGCTCAAACCCGTGTATTTGCCTGCATTGTGCCTGGTTGTTATGCCCTGGATGTGCTCCCATCCCAGGTAGGCAAGTAGAAAAGCCGTGAGCGAATCTGCTGATTCCCTCCTTGCGTAACATGGAATATGATCAAGATGAACCTCGTCGCTCCTTGGTACTCGTGCATCAAGGCGTAACAGACTGGTAGGTAGTTAGAAGGTAGGCATGAAATAACCGTTTCGAACGGTGAGCATCCGAACCTGAAGGAATAAGTGTTGCCTGAAAGGAGCTTAGTTCAGGCACCGTTTAGAGGGCCTTGAACGGTGAGTGGTGAGTGCGCGTCTCCACAAAAAAACTCCCAAATGCTGTGAGGTTTCCAGCCATCGCTTCTCGTTGCCATCAACGACCACAAACCCCCATCTCAAGTCTTCGCGACTCCATCCTAAGTCTCGCCGCATCCCTCGGGGACTACGCTTCCGAAGTTCTGACCACTCCGTCATTATCCCAAATATACTGCGACCCACGATCCCGGCGATTCGAGGAATCTGATCCTCATCCTCCATCCGCCATCATGTCGTTCAGCTTTGGGGCCTCTTCGGGCGCGTCGTCGAGCAACACAACGTCCACTGCGCCGGCCTCGGGTGGCCTCTTTGGGGCTGCTACAGGAACACCCAAATTCTCTTTCGGCTCGGTCGGTGGTTCTGCAGGTGGTAACAGCGCGACGCCGACGCCGGGCGGTACAGGCAACTTGTTTGGACAACAAGCCGGCGCCTCGGCGCAAAAGCCCGCTGGTGCTCTTTTCGGCGGCGCTTCGAACACGAATAATACCTCGACCACACCTGCTTCGTCTGGCGCTGGCCTCTTCGGCGGCGCTGCCTCCACAACTCCTACGACTGGTGGTGGCCTCTTTGGAGCAGGGGGTGCCGCATCCACCACGCCTGCGACGACTTCAGCTCCAGCTAGCGGTGGGCTATTCGGCGGAGGTGCCAGTAACTCGGCCGCACCTGCGTCGGGGGGCTTATTTGGTAACTCGGGAAGCACTGGGACCAAACCGGCGAGCAATCTGTTTGGTGGCGGCAGCTCTGCTACTCCGAGCACCAGTGGTGGCCTCTTTGGTGGGCAGGGCAATCCCATTCAGAACCAAGGAGCAACTACAACCTCAGCCCCCCCCGTGTCTGGCATGTTTGCCAGCTCTGGAAACTCCTTGTTTGGCAACAAGGCAGCCGCACCTACTCCGACAACCGCCGCTGCATTAACTCCTGCGAAGCCAACTTTCTCTCTAGCATCTACAACTCCTGCTGGAGCACCGCCAGCGGATTCGTCGAAGCCTGCCGGGTCCAACCTGTTCGGCAACACAGCTACTCAGCCATCCAACACAACATCCAACCTGTTTGGTGGTGGTGCGAAGCCGGCAACCACGTCGACTTCCTCTGCTCTGCCCAGCACGACCGCGACGGCCTCATCTGGTCTCTTTGCGGGTGCACAGTCTGGCAGCAGCACCCCGTCCGGAGGGCTCTTTGGGGCAAAGCAGGCCTCGACCACCGCTCCAGCTTCCGGTGGACTATTTGGTGGTGCGAACACCAACTCCGGAGCCACGCCAGCTGCATCGTCGCAAGCTGGCAGCTCGACCCCTGCCGCTGCCACAACCTCCCTTTTCGGTCCCAAGCCTGCCCTGCCTACTCCGTCGGCTTCAGGCACGACACCTGCTGGCGGACTTTTTGGAGCCGTGCCGACAACCTCCGCCGCCTCTGGAACCACTACCACGGCAACCACCGGAGGGCTCTTTGGTGCCAAGCCAGCCGCTTCCACAGCTTCCACCGCGGCTCCAGCTGCGACCACAACCACCGGTGGCCTCTTCGGCGGCGCGCCCAAACCCTCCACTGAGTCGGGCACAACCAAGCCGGCAGGCAGCTTGTTTGGCGCCCCGGTAACCACGACGGCCCCGACGACCTCAACCACCGCTGCCCCCGCGACGGCGGGAACGTCCGCAACCACGACGGCCCCTGCGACCTCTACTTCAGCACCTGCCGGCAGCTTGTTCGGTGCTAAGGCTACCACGGACGCCAACAAGGACGCGACAAAGCCGACGACGCAGAATGGCACGACCAGCTCTTTGGGCGCCTCTACCACCGGTCCAACCTCGCAGATGGCGCGGCTCAAGAATAAGACCATGGAAGACATTGTGACGCGGTGGGCATCGGATTTGTCCAAGTATCAGAAGGAGTTCAAGGAACAGGCTACTACAGTATCTACCTGGGACAGAAGCCTAGTGGACAATGGCGAGAAGATCCAGAAGCTGTACCTGGACACGTTTGAGGCAGAGCGAGCCAGCCACGAGATTGAGCGACAGCTTGCAGCCGTGGAGAGCCAGCAGGACGAACTCGAGGCATGGCTGGATCGATACGAATCAGAGGTTCAGGATATGTTTGCCAAACAGCTTGGCCCTGGCGAGCAGTTGGCGGGCCCTGACCAGGAGCGTGAGCGAACATACAAGCTTGCAGAGAAGCTCACGCAACAATTGGATGAGAAGTCGAGGGATCTGTCCAAGATGGTCAAGGAGATCAACGACATTTCTGGCACACTGAGCAAGGGTGCCAAGCCTGAGGACCCTGTAAGTTTCACACACCTTCCCGGACTTTGGCGCGAGAGAAGGAGCTAACAAGTCAACTCCAGCTGAGCCAGATCGTGCGAGTTCTAAACGGCCACCTCACTCAGCTGCAGTGGATTGATGCTAATGCCTCAGCCCTCCAGGCCAAGGTGGCAGCAGCTCAGAAGTCCAGCAGCAACCTGGGCAGCCACTATGCCGGGTCGGATAATGATGCGGCGGAGAGTTTCTACCGGTCGTACATGGGGCGGCGATGAATGCGAGGCAAGTGTATTTTTGGTATTGGAGTTCAGGGAAGGAATCCAGGTAATACTGTAGCAAGATGGAAGACATAAAGGCCCAGTCAAGAAATGGGCATCGGTGGACAGCAATCAAACCGAGGGAGCAACACCTGGTGAATGCGGAGTGAAATGCATGAATGTTCTTGTACAGTAGTTTAGACTGGAAAAAAGGCAAGCTCTGGATGATGCATAATCTCATGATCTGTCCTCCAGTCGACTGATAATTGCAAATGTGGTGATGTTTGACGAGCCGAGATGAATCTTCCCGCAACCCAGGTGGTTGGTTTCCCCGCAAGCTGTGCCCGACCTATCCGGTAACGACATGACAATTTGGAAATTTGAGAGGTTTAGTTTTGCTCGCCGCCCTGGTCCTTGGTGATCTCGTCACTGCAGACAGTCAAGTCAGTAAGGGAAGTGGTTGACTGGGATGTTGGTGCACCGATTGGTAGGGGCGGGGGGCCTACATGTGCTTGGAGAGGCGCTCGAGATGCTGCTGCTGCTCCTGGAGCTTCTTCTTGAGCTCAATGAGCTTCTCCTTCTCGCGCTGGCGGATGGCGTAGTCCTCGTTGGCCTTCTCCCGTCGTTGGAAGGCATCACTAGAAGACCCATCTGTTAGAGGCCAATTGGGCTCGGTCTGGGCGAATTGAGGCAATCCGCGGTCGGAGGGAGTTTTTTTTTTGGGAGTGAAACTCACCCAGGACCGCCGGTCTTTGGGGGGGAGCCGGTAGCACCCTCGGTCATGACGCGGGGGGTGGTAGAGAAGCATCGAATGGGCCGGAAGGAGGCCGTCTGGCGGAAGGTCGTGCGGAGCATGGTTGACGGGGTGTTCTGGGTTTGAGAACGAGGATGATTGACGAGGGAGGTTTTTGAGAGACTGTGTGGCGATGACGTGGGAGGGTGGTTGAAGGTGGTGGTTGTGAAGAGCCGGGCAGCAATTGGAGGGATGATCTGATGAGCAGCGGGCTTCTGGGTCCCTCTCGGCCCAAGTTGCTGAGGACGCCGTAGGCCGATACACGAGCAGACACCATGGACAGAGTCAGAGCAGCTTGTACCACTGTAACGCGGATGCCAGCCTAGCGGTAAATCCCGGTCGGCTCCGCTTAGGAGCTCGGATCTGGGAGCCTGGCAGCGAGCCTACAGGAATGCAGAATTCACTTTCGAGCAACAAGGGCCAGGATCACGTTCTAGGGTTCCTGGTCAGGCCTGTGCTACGTGAACGGACATTTTCTCTCCATTGCTGGAGAGGATCATCAAGTGTTTGAAACGGGAGCAAAAGAGAAGAGTGAGGTTGATGGATCCCATTCATGTATGGCAGAGAGTACAGGCTTCCACTGTTAGGTTGAAGCTGTTCTGAATCTCAGGTGACAGGGTGGTGGCGAGTAGCACCTTACCTCATGACCTCATGGGAGTAGCTGCACGATGTACGGGGCTGCGGAGGGAACAAAACGGACAGCCGAAGCTGGGAACAGAGATCACCAGGCATCAGCCGCAAAGGGCATAGCGATGCAGATGCTAGATGACATTTCCAGTTGGCTCCAGGGATTCAAGAGCTCTCTGGTCACCTGCTGCTTGCGGGTGCCGGACAAAGGTCAGACTGAGGCTACTTCCGAGTAGAAAACCCCTAATAAACAATCTTCTCGTGATTCGTTTTATCCAAGGTCATGACAGGCGTGTGCGACTATTTATGTCAGCATCTTCCATTTGCGGTCTTTTCCATGCCTGGTGCCTTGTGGGACCGACGACGTCAGCGAATGGTTGGAAGCTTTCAGAGCCACCCAACCGAAGCACAGCTCGGGTAGAAGGCTTGCTGTGGTGAGAGGCAGAGACCAGAGTCACCGTCTGATAGCGCAGGCGCTTTTCTATTCTATCCATGGCAAGCTCCTACTAATATAGAGGTTTCAAGTTCATGCTGGTTCACCTGCAAAAGCGAGTTGGCTAACTTAGGTCCCGCCTTTGTGCATTGCAAACAGTTCATTGAAGAGTGCGTCCAGAGGCAACTTGGTCTAAGGCGGAGGGCATGGGCAGCGAAAGGGCGACGGAAACCCACGGCCTGCTGATCCCTCACTGCGAAATGGCGACTAAGAACGCGAAGGCGTTAACCACATCTTTGTTCGTTGTGGGCTTTGACTGAATGACTCAATCGCCTTGCCCAACTGCTGGCCCGGGCCTTGAAACCGTTTCCATCCACTGTGCCACGCTAAAGACCTAAATAATAAAAGTAGGCTGCAGGCAGCAAACAGCGCCTCATCATCCCCGTTTCAGCCCCCCCAGGAGCCTCGTGTCGGAACTCGTGTGGCTGTTGGCCCAACCAGGCCAGCCCGGTTCGAGGGGGTCACCAGCACACTGGATATTGGGGACAAATTTCCATGGCGCGATGATGACGGCGCTGACAATTTCGGGGCCCTTTGCTACGCTACCTTTCCCTGTACTTCGCCCAAGGGAATTTCTGACTGCCCGCTGCTGGGCCGTTGAAGTGTCGTTCGTTCTCCAACGCAACGGCTCGGATTGGGTTTCGTCAGAGGTCAGATATGTCAACAAGGGAGGGTTCAGTTCCATCCATTGTGTCGAACTCTCAGCAAGATCGCTGAGGCGGGAGTGCCTAATATGTCCAAACGCGAAGAGAGGGTCTGTCAGCTTCTTCTAGCACATTGGCACCGCTAGGTAGTATCTAAGTATGGTGGTGGTTGAAGCTGGGCAAAGGTGAAAATCAAGTCGGAACCAGAATGCCAGTATTCAAAAAAATCAGCAAGAGTCAACTTTGTTGGATAACTCATCAAGTACGTGAGACCTTGGATGGGACTCATTCCATGCTTGCCATGGCACCAGGCTCCATTGAGTCCTGTCCTGGGAGATGACTTAAAGATAAACACGGATGAGCCTAACAAGTAAGAGACTGATGAGAGCCCGTCTACTGACAGATAAAGGAATCCTAGAGTGAACCTTCGCCAGCACAGTGGGACAAGGGGTGGGCAGTGCAACTGCTTGCCTTCAAGCTGCCAGCTGTTGCCCATCCATCGGTCCCAGCTGGAGCCTGCACTGCAGCGCCAGCCCACTGCACTGGCGCTGCAAGGTACGTACCGTGACCGCGCAGCAGAGCCCCTTCCCCCTTCCGCTAATTCCTAACCAAAACTTGCCCAATCCCCCAACAACCCCCGAAGCCCGACCTTGGACTTGCATCTATCTTCTCCGCCGTCCCGCAAAACCACTTCTTTTTTTCATCTCTCTTAGCCCCCCCCAGTCGCCCGTCTCCTTCATAGAGCTTCCCCCGACGATTTTTGATAATTCTCCTTTTCTTCCAACGCCTCTACTAAATTCACGACTTTCGGTATGTTTGCGCCTCCCCTCCTTCCCTGAGTACAGCTTGTCGCCCTTTGCTATCGCCTTGCATTTGTTTGTGTTGTTGTGCCCTTTTTCCCCCCCTCTGTCGTCATTGCCCCCCCTCAACAGCAGAAGGGAACACGCACCCATCACAACCCCTTGGATTCCTCCGAGGCCTTCACCACCGCGAGGGCCGCGCTTGCATTATTGTCGACGATATCCAAGACAGTGTTTACCTCTTATCGCTGCCATCGACTGTCGCCCTCGCGTCTCTCTCCAGGAGGCCGTCGTTGAAACCCCGCCACTGACTGGCCACTGAGCGGGGAGCCTCACCGAGTCGCCGCCTCCTGTTCTACCCACGCACTAGGCGCGCAACTATTTCTCCCTGTTCAAGTCGCCCATCTCCATCAACTGGTTGTGTCTCGGCCTCTCGCACCGTCATCCACCATCGCCGCCCGGAGCCATCGACGAATTCGCACTCTTTCGCTTCTTTTCCCCAATTTGCGACTGCCCCCTTTTCACCTGTCGCCTCAGTGTTTACCTCGTGTCTGACAAGTTGGACCACTCCCTTTACTGACTTGCTTTGGAAATCCAGTCGCTAAACACCGCCAAAATGGGTCACGAAGATGCCGTCTACCTGGCCAAGCTTGCCGAGCAGGCTGAGCGATATGAGGGTATGTGCTAATCACGAAATCCGACATCTTCTCGATCGCGCGCTGACCAAGGGCGCGCGCGCCTTTCGCAGAGATGGTCGAGAACATGAAGATCGTCGCTTCTGAGGACCGCGATCTCACCGTCGAGGAGCGAAACCTTCTCTCCGTCGCCTACAAGAACGTGATTGGCGCCCGCCGTGCGTCCTGGAGAATAGTCACCTCCATCGAGCAGAAGGAGGAGTCTAAGGGCAACTCCTCTCAGGTCACTCTCATCAAGGAGTACCGACAGAAGATCGAGGCCGAGCTCGCCAAGATCTGCGACGACATCCTCGAGGTCCTCGACCAGCACCTCATCCCCTCGGCCAAGTCTGGCGAGTCCAAGGTCTTCTACCACAAGATGTAGGCGCAAACCGTTGGCTCTCGTCGCGAATCGCAATCCATCATACTGACCCACTCGTGCAGGAAGGGTGACTACCACCGCTACCTCGCTGAGTTCGCCATCGGCGACCGCCGCAAGGACTCTGCCGACAAGTCCCTCGAGGCCTACAAGGCTGCTACTGAGGTTGCCCAGACCGAGCTTCCCCCTACCCACCCCATCCGCCTGGGTCTCGCCCTCAACTTCTCCGTCTTCTACTACGAGATCCTCAATGCTCCCGACCAGGCTTGCCACCTCGCCAAGCAGGCTTTTGATGATGCCATTGCCGGTGCGTCCTTACACTCGGAAGTGCCCGCGGCGCGTTGACCAATCTGCTGACTCTTACCGTACAGAGCTCGATACCCTGAGCGAGGAGAGCTACAAAGACTCCACGCTCATCATGCAGCTGCTCCGCGACAATCTTGTATGTTCTGATCCCAGGCCATTGGGCCCCCATCTTTGACAAGATAACTAACACAAGTCGATACAGACCCTCTGGACCTCTTCGGAGGCCGAGACCTCTGCAGCTGGTCAGGCTGAGGCTCCCAAGGAGGATGCTCCCGCGCCTGCCGCTGATGCTCCCGCCCAGGCCGAGGAGCCCAAGGCCGAGTAAATTTGTCAAGTATGATTGGTCTATGCAGGTGTCGGGCGGACTGGTGTCTACGGAGTGGACGGAAGACCTCGTTTTTGATCAAGAGCTTCGGCATCGTTTCGGTACACAGACAAGCACCATGGAGGGGCTGACTTTTCCACCAACGGACTGGCAGGGAAGTCAAAAGGAGAGCACTTGGACGTTCTGCTTTTAGACTGTTAATGCTTTGACCGTCTGGACAATAAAAATACTAAAATTACTTTCAATACACGACAATATATGGTTAGTGACGGCCAATACAGTCGTAAGGTCACTCAGCCAGGTTATCAGGGCTCTTGTCCCATGAGAATGGATGGCGATGATGAACTTATGATTTCACGTTTTGAACAGTGGTGTGGTAGATGTCAACTTTTTTCTTTCTCGGTCGTCGGGGCCAAAGGCGGCGCCTCATCGTCTTCAACATCCACAACAGCGAAGTGAACCCTCAGCCACAAGCTGCAGTCTAGACAAGCGACAACCAACTCGCCCTCATCGCCCACCTCCTCCAGGTCCGCCTCACGGAACACATAACTGCGGTCGTTCCCACAGCGACAGGGACGGTACCAGCTTTCATCGTCCTCGTCGAACGCCAGGTCATCCAAGTCGACATTCTCTACGCCTGTCTGAAAGGCGGCATCACGGGTTGCAGCGCCAGAGGGACGATACACACGCAGGGTGGCGTCGTAGGCAGCGCGAGAGCCAGGGCTGGAGAGGACGTTGAGGGCGGCGGTGATCTGATCGACAGTGAAGACAGGGGATGAGGCCATAGATGAAGAGGCAACCACTTTGTCAGGATGGTTGCGCAGGAGGGCGCGATGATAAGCACGCTTTATGAGCGGCGTAGGGTCATGTTGGGTCTCGAGGAGGGTTGGTGTGAGGTTGAGGACCTGATAGTGTGTTGCTGCGGCAGACACGTCTGTGGCGGGCTGTGAGGATGCCATCAGTTTGGCCTTGTGCTATACAGAGGGGAACATTGACATCTAATCGAGGGATCAGAGGAGTACTTTGATCTTTTTTTTCCCAACCCAAGTCTTGAAACCTGAGAACGCGAGATACCCTCCAAAAAAATTTGTTTTTAAAGAAGATCACGTGACGCAACCAGCGTCCACCGAAACGCAGACAGTGTCGACTCGGTACCTATTGAGAGCCACATTCGACGCAGGAGGTTGTGAAGGTGTTCGTCCAGCACAGTCTTTTAAGTTGTATTTTGGTATTGGCGGATTCATTATAGGGCGAGAGGAGAACACGGTCGCTGTGGCGTGGGCCTGGGCTTGCATCCATGTTACCAAAGGGCAGCGTCGTTCTGTTGATACATAAAGTCTTTGACAAGAGGGTTTTTAGCTGTTCTTGTACATAAAAATACACGGATACATGTACAGATGCGCCGAAGCAGGTCATTCCATCTCATTTGATCCTCTTTATTTCGGGAACTTGGTCCAGCTGTATTTGCCCACCTACGACAGTCAGTAAGAGGCAGGTCCGTTGAATAGAGTGAATGATGTGTTTGCGTACCCTCTTCCAGTGTTTAATAAGCCTGGGCATGTCGAGCATTGCCTTTCTCCTCTGCTCCATCCTGTCCCGGGGTTAACCATTGTCCATCGTGAGAAACCACAGCAAGCCTCCGGTTACAGCGATGGCGGCGCCGACGTACTTTGCAATCATGTGTCGTTCGTGGATGTGTCCCTTGACCTTCTGTCCCACACCAGTACCCTTCACTCTCAGGCCATGCTCAACCCGGTGAGCCAGCCGGTACTCGGTACCCTTTCGTGTCTCGGGCAGAAGCTCCTCGACGCCGTGCTCGCGGGCCATCTGGACCAGCTCGGCTTGTCGGCGCTGCGAATACGCGGGATCCTGCCATTTGCCCGTCACGGGATGCTTGTAGAAGCGGAAGGGGTTCGGGCGCTCCTCCTGGTATCGGGTCTTGGGGGCGTTCTCGGGAACGATGGCGGCGGGAGGCCAGCGGGCGAAGAAGCGATGCAGGGGAGCCGGCAGCGACTTGGCGAGCTGGATGTACTGCGAGGAGGAGGCCATGGTGCTAGGGAGCGCTGGGGCCGGTCAATCGCATATCCTGCGGGAGGAGATGTCAAGTTAAATAAATGCACGGGATCTGACCCTCTCCAGTTGTCGAGGCTGCGGTCCCAAGTTTTACGACCCTGGTTCTGAGGTGGCCCACCTTTAATTTGCAGCTGTTGATTGGCTGTCCCGCTGCGCCTTCGATGCTTATTTCCACAGCCTCGCCAACTCTCTCCAGCCGAACAACCACTCTGATCAGTCATCAAGTGTGGCGGGCGAGTTGCCTTCCTAAACCTGGTTTCTCTTCCTCCTTTCCCTCTTTATCTCCATCATTCAACACACACGATGCCTCTCGACATAGAAGAGATCCTTCAGAAAAAGAAGGCCGCAGACGCCGCCGCTGCCAAGCCCAGGTTCATTCCCAAGGCCGAACGGGAGCGACTGGCCGCTGAGAAGGCCAAGAAAGACGAAGGCGACAAGAAGCGCAAGGCTGCCGAGGAAGCACAGCGACGACGAGAAGGCGAGCAGAGATGGGTCGCGAGGTCGAACGGCTCATCAACTTCCAGCGATGCCCTCAATGGGTCCTCCCGAGTGCCAACAGGACCCAAGGCTATGAGCCACGAGAATGGCCGGGGGCGAGGGCGCGAAGGAAGAAAGGGGGGAAACAAATCAAATGGAGACAAGTTATCGGCGGAGGATATCGAAGCGTCTCTTCTACGATCGCGGTATCTCGGCCCGGAGGTCAACCAACAGTCCAACTTCTCAGCAAAGAAGAAGCGGATGCGCACGACGGAAAGAAAGTTCAACTTTGAGTGGGATGCCGACGAAGACACCTCTCGCGAAAACGATCCGCTATACGCCCGACAGAGCGCCAAACACAACGGCTCATTCGCCGGCGTCGGCGGCGAGTTTGACGAGGAGGCCGAGGAGCGAGCCCGCAAGCGCGCGAGATTGATCGAGCAGCGAGATGCAGAGAGCGGCAAGGAGCGGGCAAAGGGCATCATGGAGGACTTTTACCGGGCACGCGACAAGGCGCGGCAGCGCGCGGACAGGACGGGCCTGGGGAAGCGATGGTCGGAGAAGTCTCTCGAGGAGATGCGCGAGCGAGACTGGCGCATCTTCAAGGAGGACTTTGGCATCGCGACCAAGGGCGGCGCGATCCCCAACCCTATGCGCAACTGGCAAGAGTCGGGCTTGCCACGGCGGCTGCTCAATATTGTCGACAAGGTTGGATATAAGGAGCCCACGCCCATCCAGCGAAGCGCCATCCCCATCGCACTCCAGGCGCGCGATCTCATCGGCGTGGCCGTGACCGGTTCCGGAAAGACGGCGGCTTTCCTCCTCCCCCTGCTGGTCTACATCTCTGACCTACCACCCCTGACCGAGGTGAACAAGAACGATGGCCCATATGCCCTCATCCTCGCGCCGACCCGAGAACTGGTCCAGCAGATCGAAACCGAGGCCAAGAAGTTCGCCGGCCCCCTCGGCTTCCGCTGCGTGAGCATCGTCGGCGGCCACTCCCTCGAAGAGCAGTCCTACGCACTGCGCAACGGGGCCGAGATCGTCGTGGCCACCCCGGGTCGTCTGGTCGACTGCATCGAGCGCCGGATGCTCGTGCTAGGACAGTGCTGCTACGTCATCATGGATGAGGCGGATCGCATGATCGACCTCGGCTTCGAGGAGTCGGTCAACAAGATCCTCGACGCACTGCCCGTCACAAACGAGAAGCCCGACACGGACGATGCGGAAAACGCCCAGCTCATGCAGCGCTACCTCGGCGGGCGGGACCGCTACCGGCAGACGATGATGTACACGGCCACCATGCCGCCCCTCGTCGAGAAGATCGCAAAGAAGTACCTCCGCCGCCCAGCCGTGGTGACGATCGGCAACGCGGGCGAGGCCGTCGACACGGTCGAGCAGCGCGTCGAGTTCATCGGAGGCGAGGATCGCCGCAAGAAGCGGCTCCAGGAGATTCTCTCGTCCGAGGCGTATGCCCCGCCCATCATCGTCTTCGTCAACATCAAGCGCAACTGCGACGCCGTCGCTCGCGACATCAAAGCCATGGGCTGGTCGGCCGTCACCCTGCACGGTTCCAAGACCCAGGAGCAGCGAGAGGCGGCCCTCGCCTCCGTCCGCGCCGGCCACACGCAGGTCCTCGTCGCGACCGACCTCGCTGGCCGTGGTATCGACGTCCCCGACGTGTCGCTCGTCGTCAACTTCAACATGGCCACCAGCATCGAGAGCTACACCCACCGCATCGGTCGAACTGGCCGTGCCGGAAAGAGTGGTGTTGCCATCACGTTCCTGGGCAGCGAGGATGCCGACACCATGTACGATCTAAAGCAAATCCTCAGCAAGAGTTCCATCTCCAAGGTGCCGGACGAGCTGAGGAGGCACGAGGCTGCGCAGCAAAGACCGGTACGTGGTGGAGGCGGTGCAGCGAGGAAAGATAAGGAAGACGGGCCTGGAAAGGGAGGTTGGCAGCAGTAGTCGTTGGAAATTAGGAACATGACCTCATACCCAAAGGAGCCAGAATGCATGCACTCATCATGACTTGAAACTTTGTAGCGCCGGGCGTGATGTCGTATACTATGTCGTGTACTCTTTAAACACATCATTCATTTCCGCATCTCCTTTTTTAATCCTTTTCCTCCTTTCTACATCGTGAGACAGCAGGATACGTACATCACAGCCCAGATCGGTTCTCTATCGCCATCTAGCAAAGTAGTCTGTCTAAACTTCTACTCTTTACTCCAGTTTCAGCAGCTCAAACTGCTTGATCGTCTCCTCGAAGCTGTGCAGCTCCTGCTTAGCGTCCGCCAGCCTCTTCTCGTCAGTCTCCCGGATGGCGTCGGATACCTTCTCCAGGTATCCAGCGTCGTTGAGGATCTTCTCCTGCTTCTGGATGCTGGCATTAGCCTTGTCCAGCTTCTTCTGCGCCTTGGCAATCTCGGCGTCGATGTCGACGCGGCCCTTTACGTGCAGGAACACGGCGGCCTCGGTGGAGACGGGGTAGGCAACGCAGCCGGCGGGTCGGGCAGCACCGGGGGCCAGGATCTCGACGGCCTTGACGCCCTTGCCGCTGAGGGACTTGATAGAGCTGGCCTGCTCCTGGACGGTTGTTAGGGAGGTGTCGTTGTAAGCCTGAATGATGACTGCGCAACAACCGAGTTAGCATGACTGCATGATCCAGGTTTGGATAAAATAATAATAATACTTACCCTCGGCCTCGTCTTTGAGAGCGTACTCGGCCATCAGCGACCGAGCGGCCCTGACACAGCCCAAGACAAGCTCGTAAGCAGCCTCAGACTCGGGATCGTCCAGCTCGGGGACGTAAGTGGGATACTTGGCAACCATGATCGACTTGGTCTCATCCTCGGGTCTTCGGGGCATTCGCTGCCACATCTCCTCGGTGATGAAGGGCATGAATGGGTGAATCATGGTGAGGGCAGCCTCAAGAGCAGTGTAGAGTGACTGGATTGCAGAGTTGCGCTCCTCCTCGGTGCCATCGCGGATGATGGCCTTGGAGTTCTCAATGTAGACGTCGCACAGCTCGTTATACCAGTAGCGGTAGACAATGAGCGTAGACTTGGAGAACTCGCGGTCCTCCAGAGCACGGTTGATATCCCGGGCAGCAGCGTTCATCTTGTGGAGAATCCATCGCTCCGCCAGAGTCTTGCCTCGAGCGACGCCCGACTTGGCAGGGGCAAAGTCTTGGGGTAGGCTGCCAAGCACGTACTTGGTTGCCTGGAAGATCTTGTTGCAGAACTTTCGGTATCCATGGATAATCTTGACGTCCAGGTTGATGTCTCCACCACCGGTGGTGGCGTTGATCATGGTGAAGCGCAGAGCGTCGGCACCGCACTGGGGGATGCCCTCAGGGAACGCCGTCTTCTGGTACTTGGTGGCCTTCTGGACTTCGCTCGGGTGCAGGTTGCCTTGCAAAAGCTTCTCGTGGAGGTTGTCCAGTTTGATACCAGAGATGACGTCCAAGGGGTCAACAACGTTGCCCAGACTCTTGCTCATCTTCCTACCCTCGGAATCACGGACCAGACTGTGGCAGTAGACCTCCTTGAAGGGAATGTCGCCCGTCATCTTGAGTCCAAGTATGATCATTCTCGCAATCCAGAAGAACAGAATGTCCCAGCCAGTCTCCAGGACGGATGTAGGGTACAGGGTCTCCAGGTCATGAGTCTTGTTGGGCCAGCCCAGAGTACTAAAGGGCCAGAGGCCAGAAGAGAACCAGGCTAGGGAAAGAGTTAGCTGCTAATATCAAACAGGTGTATCTTCTTCCACTCACTATCAAGAACATCCTCGTCTCGCTCGAGGGTAAAGGTCTTGCCGGGCAGGGCAGCCTTGGCCTTCTCCTCGGCCTCCTTCTCAGTCCGACCGGCGAACCAGAGCTTCTCCTCGGGGATGTCTCCAGGGCCGCCCTCGATCTTGGCGAAGTAGACAGGACACTGGTGACCCCACCAAAGCTGTCGACTGATGCACCAGTCGTTGATGTCCTCGAGCCATCGGTAGTAGCTCTTCTCGGCCGTCTCGGGTCGGATCTTAATGCGCCCGTCGCGGACAGCCTCGAGGGCGGGCTCGGCCAGCTCCTTCATGCGGACCCACCACTGGGGCTTCATAATCGGCTCGATGACATCCTTAGACTTTTCGCATAGAGGGACCTTCATGGCGTTGTCCTTCTTATCCACATATAGGCCCTTGGCCTTGAGGTCATCCTGGATACTGTAACGGACGTCGAACCGCTTCTGGCCCTTGTAAGGGCCTGCGTTCTCGTTCATCAGGCCATCGTCGGTCAAAATGTTGATAAACTCAAGGCCGTGCTTCTGGCCAAGGGTGAAATCGTTGGGGTCATGGGCAGGAGTGAGTTTGACGGCACCCGTCCCGAACTCCATGTCGACATACTCATCGGCGATGATGGGGAGCTTACGGCCTTCAATAAAGGGATGAATGGCAGTTTTGCCAATAAGATGCTTATACCTCTCGTCCTTGGGGTGGACAGCGATACCCGTGTCACCCAGCATAGTCTCAATACGGGTGGTGGCGACCTCGACGAGCTCGTCGGATCCCTCGATGGGGTACTTGAAGTGGACAATAATACCGAACTCGACCTTCTTGTGGTATCCAGGAACATCGAGCAGCGTACGGCCGGTCAGCTCCTTGTTGACGACCTCAAGGTTGGAAAGCGCAGTGTTGAGCTTGGTGCACCAGTTGACAAGTCGGTTCGCCCGGTAGATGGTGCCCTCTTCGTGAAGCTTGACCCAAGTTTCAGTAACAGCCGCGGACAGGTTCTCGTCCATAGTGAACGCTTCAGTTTGTTAGCTACATTCCCAGAAAGAACAAGGGGCGAAAACGTACCCTCTCGGCTCCAGTCGAAAGACCCTCCCAAGCTGGTCAAGGCCTTGTTGATGCGCTTGTGGTATTCGTCCTTCCACTGCCAGACAGTGTCGACGAACTTGGCTCTACCCAAGTCGTGTCGGGTCTTGCCCTCCTTTCGCCAGAGCATGTTCTCGACAACGCTCTGGGTAGAGATACCAGCGTGGTCGCAGCCGGGCAGCCAGAGGGTGGTCTTGCCCAGCATTCGGTTCCATCGAACCATGAGATCCTGGAGTGAATCACCGAGAGCGTGGCCCATGTGCAGAGCACCGGTGACGTTGGGGGGGGGGTGGACAATGACGAAGCTGCCCTCGTCCTTAACCTTGCCATCGGCCTTGAACTCGGGCTTAAACAAGCCCTCCTTCTCCCACCAGCTGTACCACGCCGACTCGACGGCGATGGGGTTGTAGGCCTTGAAATGGGGGTCCTCGAACGATCGGATTCGCTTCTTCTCGCCCTCGGGGGTGTCCTCGACGTACTCGGGGAGGGGCTCCTCCTCGGGCTTCCTCTCCTTGGGCTTCTTCTCCTTGGCCGCCTTGGGGGCGCTCTGAGCAGCCTTTGCCTTCTTGGCCTCGAACTTGGCCTGCTTCTCGGCCTTCTTGCGCTCCCTCTCCACTGTGGGACAGCATTATTAGACGAGCTCAGGTCGGGATCGAGCGAAGCGGATCGGAAATCGACACATACACTCCTTGGCAGTCTTCACCTTGGGCGCGCCGCCCGCTGCTGCTGCACCGGCATCGGGGTCAGAGGCGTGAGCGCCCGTAGCAGAGTCGGTGATGTCCTTCTTCTCCTCGGCGGGGACGGCTGGAGGGGTAGTGGTAGCCTCTTCCAGGCCCTCGCTCGCTCCTACTAGATGGATATCATGATCAGCACATGCCTATTCTGCGCCGCCATGGACAGCAATCTTCCTCTCCAGATGTCCTTACTTGGGTTTCCTCGGCCGCTGTTGGTCGCCATGGTAACTCGCGTGGTCGTCAAGGGTCGTATTGGGGAAACAGAACGCACCCGAAGTGCTCGAACCGCGAGTCTGAACGTCGTGCCGGAGATGACTGAGTGAAGCCCGCAATTTTAGGGCTTCAAACACTGTCTTATACCGGGAATTGGCCTGAAAAATAAGAATCAATGTGACTCAGCGTCGGGCCTTCGTTACAACGATTCAACTTAGACGGCTGGAAATTTTGAGTCACAGACTCTCCGATGGTGCAGACATAAGGCGAGCTGATGGTGGGAGGAGGGGCAATGTGGCGCGGGTGGCGGTGCAAGTGGTAAACAGCCACACCTGGGAACACCCGGGTCAAGGAGTGGTGATGTTTTCTATGAGATCGTCAGGGCAGTCAAATTTCACAGGCGGTTCTCGTGTAATCTCACGTGCTCTTTTCCCCTTTTCGTGTTCTTTTGGAATTTATAGCCTATACCATTGATATACACATCAGTTTCTCGCGTTTCCACAAAGCCGCTTTGTCTTGATGGCCCTCCGGTTGGCCTGGAGAGCTCCGAGGAGTCCAACGTTCTGCACCGTCGCCGCCGCCCCCTGGAGGGCGTACTCGACAAGCAATGGTTCAAATTACTTCACAGTTGACTTGAAGTGCAAGACAGAGGTGATGTCTCATATTAATAAACTCTTTGGCATGTCACTGACTCTTTCCAGAATCTCTCTGCCCTTTTGCAAACCATCAAGGCACGGGTCAAGCTCACCAACCCTGGTGGTCATGATGCCGCGGTTATTCTGGCAACGCCTCAGTATGCTCGATGGCTAGAGGATGATGGGTTCATGGGAGGATTCGTCCAGCTGCTCTCGGGCTCTGAGAAGCTGGACCAGTTTCACGTCCTCGGTGCTGTCGTTGATCACGTCGCTCCCCCAGTGCCAGAGAACAATCCCATACAGGGGTTGTCCATTCTTCGCGGCTCTGCTGGTTCTATTCTGCCAGATCTTTGGTCTCGGGCACCTTCGAGGACAAGAGAAGATGCCAACAAAGTTGCGGCTCTCACGATGGATCTCGGCAACCCGCATCTCACGATCCCCTTAGCCAACACCACCTTCCACAACCACAGGATCTCGACTCTGATTGCGAGCCGCTACGACTTATCCCAGGGGTTACCGAAACTTGTCGAGCGAGCCGAGAAGCACTGGCAGCAGGTCGCTCTTCCGCTCAAGGAACAACTCCCTTCAATAAAGGACCTAGGCATCTGGGCCCCCCTGGTTCCCTTGACTCGCCCCCGTGTAGTCACCGAGAGCTTCGGCAATATTGTCCGCCGTGTAAACGTTGAAGATGATTCGGTTCCCGCATCAAACGAACTTGAACTAGCGGTCGACGAGCTACACAGCCGGAAGTCTCATCTGGCACAGGCTCCCATGGGCGTCTGGGCAATGATAACACCCCCTACCTTTAGTCAAGTGGGAAGCACTACACCCAATTCCTCCGACCCGGATCCAGATGCCACTTTTGACGAGCACCACAGCGTCAAGGCATTGACCGCAGCGACATCTAGCCACCTCCAGGAGCTCTACGGACAAGGAGGTCGGCTATATCAGATCTGTAAGCTACTCGCAACATTTCTGACCAAAAACACTAACTGGAGTAGTGAGCGGCGGTGGTGGTTGGGGCGCAAAGAAGGGGTTGCTGTCACTTGATCCTCAACGAACTCATTTCGCCTTGTCCGAGGAAGAAGAGATGCAGAGGTTCATCCAAGCCATGGATGGCGGCAATTTTGTCCCTGTCGGGTCCAAGATCCAGTTCTTCGCATCGACGGAGACACCCACCGACGCAGCAGCGGATACCTCAAGTTCTGGTGTAGTGTTCGGAACAGCCGGCAAGGCTCAACCCTTGGCGGACGCAGAGGCTTCCCACCAAGAGGCGGTAGTTCTGGAGAATCACTTCGGCGCCCTGTCGAATGATGGAGTCTTTGTCACTTCATCGGATGCCGCTGCAGAGACAACGCCGGGTTTCAATAATGACTGGAAGTTGAACGTGCCACACTCTCGGATCTTTGTTGGTAACCAGGATTGAGGCTGCGGTTTCTGGAGCTGGTTCTATGGCTGGTTTGAAGAATTCCTCCCTTGATATCATGTTTTGCCCACATGGACCTGTATTCTTAAAGATGTACAATTACTCCTACTCTACCAAGACCTGGTAATGTCTAGACACGGTCGGCTCAGCCTCTGATGAATACAAACATTGCACTTTCTACGATCTAATTGTCCCTTCTCTTCTTTTTCAGGCCTTCTGCTGCCACCGCCGCAACATCTTCCAACGTCGTGCCCCTTTTCCTCTTCCCGACCTTCTCGCTTCCAAGCACCTCGTCCTCTGCAATATCCTTGTAGACACCCGCGGCACCTTCAAACAGCTCCCTTCCCCATCCCCCTTCTTCTCTCATCGTGTTGGCAATCTCCTCCATCTCTCGAACCCAGCGGTATGCCTTGGGTGGCATCCCTGGCACGGTCCTGTCGGCCAAGCCGAGGTGGGTGGGAAGCCCCTTGGCAAGCTCGTCTCGCAGCACATCCGCGACACCGAGGCTGTGGGCTGTCGCGAATGACTGGGTGGCTATTGCAATGAAGCCCTTGGACATGGCCGCGAAGCACATCTTCAGCCCGCTGGCAGCGCCGATGTCGGGCGAGATTGTGTTCAGGTTGAGTACGGAAGAGAGCCGGTCGCCGTAGGGAAGCGATGATAAGCATTCTGGTCCTGAGATTGGAAGTCTCGGGCGATCCCAGGCAGCAAACTCGTCCTTGTCGGATGCAGCACTGGTTCCAGCATTTGATGAGAGGCGTGGAGGAGCTCCAAGTATGCACCCGTCGATGAATCGTACCGGTACCTTGGACTTTTCGAGCAGCGCAGCGATGGCCTTGGTGGTCGACGGAGCAACTGCGTTTAGGTCGAGGAAGTACAGATCATCCTTTCTCTCGGACTGCGATAAGGCATCGACGATGCGCTGAGCCGTCACCTCTGCATCTCGCGGGGGCACGACAGAGAGTATCACGGAGCATTGTTCCACGAGCTGAACATCCGACTTGAGTATTTCCACTTGAGCCCCTCGGGCGCGGTCAATCGTGTCTTGGCTGGACTTGGCGTGAGTCTGGAGTTTACCAACTCTGGCGCCCTTCGACGGGTCCTCACCTTCTCCCCGAGCAGTTTGTCGCAACTGCGAAGCCATGGCCGACGAGGAGTTTAGCAACACCAACCCCCATATCTCCCACGGACAGGAGCCCGACCTTGGTGACCGGCTGCTTTTCGCTAGTCATTTTGCCACACGGAGCACTCTTATCTGACCAAAAAGAAAAAAGACAAATGAGAATGAGTTGTGTAATAGTGAGGTGTGTTACGCTGTGGTAGACGATCGGCAAAAGTGGATAGCCTAGGGTAGGTCGTTCTCAAAAGGCGTTGTCGGGTGTAAGCTTCCGTTGATGTGAGGGTCAGAATACAATACCAGGGAGAGGTTCGCTGTCATGGAATGAGCAGTGGAAAGACAACAGTGGGCTACGAGGGCTGTTGGTTGGATTTCGGCAGAGCCCGGTAAATGGTGCAAGAAGCAGTGGAAATGATGATGACAAAATACCTGCTGGGCCATTGATCAACTAGAGTGCGGTCGTACCAGTTCATCACATAGACCTCAAAGAGGCATGGGCAGCTTAAACAAAATGCGAGCTCTATTGTCCAAGAACCCCGTCATCTACATATCGATTCAGATCATCAACGTCGGCCGGTGCATCCGGAGTTGGGCAACCAAGAGTATGGTATTGATGGAACTACATATTATGAAATGTCATCGGAGAAACCTCCAGACAAATCAAAGACAAAAGCCGAGGCTAGACATTGCCTCCAATCTGGTCATGAGCGACGTCACTCGTCCAGGATCCCACCCTGTCAAGCCGGTTTGTCTGTCGCGGGGAACCATCCATCGCCCGATTCGCCTTTCACTGGATGCCATTATGACGAGCACTTAAAAGCTGGGCTATAAAGAGGCCCAGCCTACCTCCAGGTAGAAAACTACTGCAAACCTAGACCTCGCCTTCCGTTTGAAAATCATAACTCGATCTTCGAACCATTACTACGATAGCATGCAAATGTAGGGAATTCATCTACAACATGGCTACCCGGCGCCAAGAAACCACGACACGAGCAGCTTCATCGCCACAAGCTTCTTCACACAACGCCCAGACACCGCGAAGGAGGCGAAAACGAGTCGATCCAGTAACTGCGTCTGCTCCCCGAAGACCAGACGAGATCGAAGAGGCGGAATCAGAGGGACCAGCAGCCACGCGAAGGCCCATAATCACCAAATCCTCAGACGAAGAAGGCGAGGACGACGATAGCGCAGAAAGTGTGTACCTATCAGACGACGATGAGGACGAAGAAGAAGCAACATCAGACGACGATTCCAGCGACTCGGACGACAGCGTTGAATCGTTATCACCTCGTCAAAGTTCAACTGGCCGAACAGCCAAAGATCCATTGACATCACCGCGCGCTGTTGTACACACCCGAACTGAATCCACACGCTGGATAACTACGCAGCAACCGCGAGGGAACGACCTCCAGCCAGCGTCTCAGAATGGAATAATATCCCGAGGCACAAGGACCGTCCATCAACAAACGACCGTACACGGCCAAAACATTCACACAGCTGCCACACAGCAAAGGAGGAGTTCCAACGGAAATAGCCTGAGATTCAACATGAGCGTCAACGTGGATATGTCGTTCAGTGGCCTCGTCACTGGTCGTAATCTGTCCTTCGCCGGGGTACGTGAGCCCGCCATACCCATTGACTGAATGACCCGACTTACATACACACTCAGGGCCAACTATCCTACTCGTGGGATCGCCGTAGTTGAACGAACGCATGGGGCTGAGATTGAATCATGTCGGAAATAGGGCCATGACAGGCACCAGAGTGAGATAACCCCATCGCACTGAAATGGAGGTTTGAAAGGTGGGATTTCGGCGATTGGTCCGCTAAACAGTCTGGTGATGTACATAGTCCAAGTACGGCGAGAAACAGTTACTCTATCATGTCGATGTCATCGACAACCGGAGCCTGAGCAGGTGCCGGAGCAGATGCCGCAGCTCTTTCGTTGGACGGCTCTGAGGCTTGCGCGTTGCCTCCGCCGAAGTAATCCGCCATCTCTGCGTCCAGCTCCTCCTGCGTCTTTTTAGGTCGAGGGTTGCTTCTTCCACCGCGGCCGCCCTCCTGGTCTCGGCCGCCATCCCTACCGCCATCCCTCCCGCCCTCTCTGCCGCCCTCTCTACCCTCTCGGCGTGCACCGGGACGGCGACCACCCTGACCACGCCGCCGAGGCATCGGGCTCCTCCGATCACCTTGGCCAGGAACATATCTGTCAATTCCCTTGCGCGCGGCATCTTCATCATCGAGCCGACGATGCGGAGAGTGGGATCGCGCCCTGTCTCCTGGAGCTGAAATTCGCTCTGCCAAGGGGCGACCGGGCATGACAGCTGTGTCAAAAGGGTTTCGTGCAGGACCGCTGGGCAGGAGGGTCAGTCGAATTGGTTGACCTGTATAGTGGTTAGCACACCCAAGGGCCTAGGTAGTAATCATAATCCGCTTACCGTTGGCATTGGCGCCGTCAAACTGTCGAACGGCCTCCTGGGCATCTTCCTTTAGCTCGTAGGTCACATATGCGGTGCCCTCGGATCGTCCAGCACGATCATAGCGCAGCTGAAGGCGAACAACTGGCCCGATTCTCCTAAAAAGTTCCTGCGACACTGGTGAGCGACTGTGCAGCTGCGACAAGAGGGGATGGATTGGCCTACGTCGAGGTCATCCTCGGTGAGATCGTAGTGGATATTATCCACTCGAAGTTTTGAGCCCTTTGAATCTCTGAGGGTCGGGGGGGTTAGATAAGTCCTCGATTCTTGGTATATGGCGGCTTACTGGTCAGGAGACTCGCGACGTCGTCGTGGAGCAGGTCCTCTGCGACTGGCTACAAGGCGGTAAGAAGGCGGACGCGTCAAGGGGAGCTCTGAGTATTACTGTTGTTCTCCTCGTATCGGTCATGAACCCATTCACTGCCGACGGTTAGCGACTAGGCGAAAGAAGGGGGCGTATCAAATGCGACGGACCTATCGAGGTTTCGCGAATCGTCTCGGAAGGACTGTAGGTGGGAGGGATGCTCTGGTCAGCAATAGATTTTTCAGAGTGGAAAGCCGTTCAATCGACAAAAGCTCCGTGCACCGATGGGTGAGTTGCGATGAGGGTTGCATAGGTCGAGTAGGCATCACCAGAGGACGAGAGGGAGGATAGATCAACCTAGATTTAACGGGTCAACAATGCTCCATTGGACGAGGCAAACATGAGGGGGATAGGGAGAAAGACACCAACCTTTCTAACGCCGTCGCGGGGGTAATCCTGGCGCGGCTCACGCCGGCGACCTTGGCCACGTTGATTTCGAGGTCGACTGTTGCGCTGCGAAGGAAAAGTTAGCTCGACTGGGCCAGGAAGCCCGATGCAGCAGACTGGCAGCAGAGGGCAGAGCGAAGATGAGAGGACGAACCGTTTCTGCGATGATCTCGTCGAGACCGCGATCCATTTTGTCGGCCATCGTGGTGATAGCAGCAAGAGACTGCTTCGGCTGTGGCAGAGTCTCGATTTATTAGGATGGGACAGTGTGATGTGTTGTGAAGAAAGAGAAGAGAGGCCAGGCGCACATCTCAAGGCAAGACGCGGCTGTCTTGGGGCTGGCGCCGGCGCTTTTTGATAGGTAGGCAGGTACGTATCGATTCTATCGAAGAACACTAGCCACCCATTTCTATTTCAAGGCCAATGTGGCTCAACGGCGACGTGGGGTTGTGGGGGGGCTGGTGACTTTGGATGAACGGGTTGACTTTGCATAGACATCAACCGGTGGGAACCTATCATTTTAAAAGGATATTTGAGAACCAATTCCTTTCGAGATGCTCTTTGAGCAGTTGAGCCGCGTCTCAATCCATGATATGTAAATAACTGTTTCTGAGTCAAGCCACATCTTCAAACCCGGACCGGTCGATTATCCGCCGACCATACCGGCGCTAGGCCTATTCTGGCACTACCCCAATTCAACTCTAAGCTGTCCTTGACAGCGAGTCTCATCCCTTTGGCTGGCCTGTCTGGGAGCGCGGCGCCCTAGTAGTAGACCAGAGAACCACCTTTCGTATTCCTGATATTACCCCTTCTCTGGATCTGACTTCCGTGATCTTTTCCTTCCTTTCTTGTTTTTTTCTTCTATTTCCCTCCCTCCTCGTCAACGGTCATCGTTGCAGCTTGATCGCTTCCTCGGCGATTCGCTCTTTTATTATCTCGCTGCTGATCCTCTTCTTCCCTCGCGGCGCATTCTGCACTGAACTTGATGCCCTGCCCCAGGCCCATCTAGCGATAGCCGGTGCTGTCGCACATTCTTCCAACTCGAGACCCTTTCATCGCCTCTGCGGGCGCGACATCACTACATAGACGGCACCCATGGCTCGTCCCATGGGGTCAGTCCGTCTTAAGAAGGCGAATCCCTCGACCCTCGCCCTTGGCATCATCCTCTGCATCTTCATCATCGTCTTCCTCGTCTCGCCCTCCGGCCCGTCTGCGACAGCCCGTCGACTTGAAGCTGTAACTGCAGAGCATCATCTATCACCGCCCACCTCGCCGTACCGAAAGTCAAATTTGCGATCTGGCGTTCCGCCTAAGCCGCCACCCGTCGCGCACTACAACCTCAACAATGTCACCATTACTACGTCACCGATCGAGAACCGAGAGAACGTCCTGATTCTCACGCCCATGGCTCGCTTCTACCCGGAGTACTGGGAGAACCTTCTGAAGCTGAGCTACCCCCACGAGCTCATCACGCTGGGCTTCATCCTCCCCAAGACCAAGGAGGGTAATCAAGCCACGACCGACCTGCAGGAGCAAATACACAAGACCCAGAAGCATGGCCCGGAGAAGGATAGGTTCAAGAGCATCATAATCCTGCGGCAAGACTTCGAGCCTGCCATCAACTCCCAGGATGAGAGTGAGCGCCACAAGCTACAGAACCAAAAGGCGCGCCGGGAGGTCATGGCCAAGGCCCGAAACTCGTTGCTATTCACCACCCTCGGCCCGGACACGTCCTGGGTCTTGTGGCTGGACTCGGACATTATCGAGTCGCCGCCGTCGCTAATCCAGGATCTCGCCTCCTTCGACAAGCCGCTCATCGTGCCCAACTGCTTCCAGAGGTACTATGACGAGGAGCGCAAGCAAATGTCTGAGCGGCCATACGACTTCAACAGCTGGCAGGACAGCGAGACCGCTCTGGCTCTCGCCGCGAAGATGGGTCCCGATGAAATCCTCCTCGAGGGCTACGCCGAGATGGCGACGTATCGAATGCTTATGGCGTATCTGGCGACAGACGGTGGAGACCGCAACATGGTGATACCGCTTGACGGAGTCGGAGGCACTGCGCTCTTGGTCAAGGCGGATGTGCACCGCGACGGCGCCATGTTCCCGCCCTTTTCCTTCTACCACCTCATTGAGACGGAGGGATTCGCCAAGATGGCGAAGCGATTAGGGTGGCAACCATACGGCCTGCCCAACTACAAGGTGACCAATGCCATTTCTTTGCCCAGCCTCTTTACGCTGTCATTCTAACAGTCTCACAGGTATACCACTATAACGAGTGATGTCAAACGCATACCAAGTCGCATTGGGAGTCGTCACCAGTGCCGCCTGCTACGGGCTCTTGTCATGCTGGGAGACGAGCCATGCCACACTGGACCAAAAGAATATGGCTTCTCTACTCGACGCAAGCTATTGCTCAGCGATACATGTTTGGAATTTGGGTGGGTAGGTCAAGGCGTTATTATATTGTATCTTTGAAACTACCTAGCCAGGGAAGTTGAAATAGGGTGACGTGGAAGCCCCAGCAAGATTGGCCTCCAACCCTGCACTATCGCTGGAGAGAAAGTCGAGATTGAAGGAGGAGGAACGGCGCTTCTGGCGGCCAGGAACGCCAACGAGAGCGTCTCGTTGTACTTTTGTTTCTGCGCATTTTGTAAAACACGGCAACCGGAGGGAGGTAGCCACCTGGAACAGGGATAGACGGGCATCTATGCGAGTTTTTGAGTGCGCTGCTCTCTTTTAGAAGACCATTGACGATGAATTCACGGCAGATTGAAGGTTCTATCCGAAGTTTTCTCCTTCACGACTTGCTAGCTTGCATCTTGTCATTGTCAGGATAGTGCATCGCATTCTTCAGAGTGCCTTTTTGATTGGTGTCTGTGATTATGCCCGTAAGATCCACCGTCGCTCAACCCATGTAGAAACTCCCAGAAAAAAAGGAAGAAAAAAAAATATCAGATGTCCCAATCTTGTCTATTCAGGTCATGGTATAAACTCCCGTAATGTTCCCAAACTCCGTCCGGATGAAACTCATCGCCAGCCAATTTCTCCGTCCCTTCATGTCACATGGCTCCCCATCTACCACACAAACAATGCCCCCTTACGGTCCATCATATCTCCCCTCAGAATCGCGGCACCAGAATTCAACCAGCTTCCTCGTGCCCAGGACATCCCCGCTACGCAGCAGGGCCGCGACGTCGACGTTGAGGGGGCTGTCGGTCTCGGGGCAGCTGAGCAGCATGCGGACAGCGCGGACGCACTCGAGGACGCTGTACGCGGGCGTCCAAGCGTCCTTGAGCAGGTCCAGGCAGATTTCGCCGTTCTGCAGCGCGATGTTGGGGTGTACGATGGGCGTGGCGAAGGACATCTTGGGAGGGGCGAGGGGGTAGGTTGAGGGGATGGAGATGGTGAGGAGCCAACGGCCTTCTACAGAGAGGGACAAAGTTAGCGGATTGAAGCTATTTTGGTCCGGGTGCGACGAATGGAAATGGATAGGAGTTAGAAGGTGCCGTACCATCATAGCCATGTCCCACGCCCCGTCCATTTATGACGGCTTCCCACTCCATCAGATCGCCCTCGTGGACTGGTCCCAGGCGCTCGATGCCCGCCTCCTCCTTCTGCTCGGAGCGCCATGTATCCAGCTCCTTCAACAACCGCCGAGTCGCATTCCTCGATCCGGATGATGCGCCCGAGGCCGCTGATCCTGACATGGCGAGGGTTGCGAGTGGAGTTGCGCTTCGTTGTGATGCGACGTCGGCGTTCGATGTTTCCTTTTACAAGGGGAGTGTGATGAAGGGATATTCGATAGATTCGATGGCGGCGATGAGATGAGTTGAGAGGGATGAATGCGATGAGATAGATTGAGAGCAACCAGCCGCGGTCCGGACTGGGGTCGTGACTGTTCGTCGGCACTGGAGCTCAACAGGGGGAAGGGTCCATGCCTGAATCCCGTTGAGCGGGAAAAGCCGAGGCCCGGCGATTCGTATCATGACCGCCAGCGGATCAGTGGACCCTAAGTGTGGCTTTTCGATGTCACTGTGGCTAAAGCTACCTGAGATACCAACCTACGTAAGTGACTGGGCGACTTCACGGCCATACTCTACGACAATCGTGGCATTTGGTTGGGCTTGGCTTGTCCTGATAGTGCTATCAAATTTGTACGCAAGCACCATGACTTCGCGACTCTATGGGGACCGATTACAAATTTGATTAGAGTAGATAGTCTATCAATGCTGAATAGTTGGGTTTTCTCTGTAGGGGTATCCTCCTTATCCTTCTCATGGACGATAATAACACATCACTTCCTCCGCCGCCCACCCCTCGCCGGCTTTCGTTTGGCTGAGGCGGCAGAAGCGCGAGGCGGATTCCTCCTGACTGGCTGTGGCTCAGGCTCGGGCTCCGGTTCAGGTTCAGCCTCCGCGACGACCGTAGGGGCACGTCCTCTGGGAATTTCGCGAATCTGCGCTCCACTCCCGACATCGTCACTGGAGCTCTGCTCCTTCTCCTCCTCATCAGAATCGTCATCGTCGCTGGGTTCGCTCTCCTCCTCGCTTGTGCCATCGTCAAGGTTCATTTGTCGAGGACCGTTGCGGGCCCTACCTGTAGCGTAGGCCATGGATGCGGGGCCTTGAAATGGTTTCTGCGATGGAGCCATGGGATTATGCGGCTGGTGTCCTGCAATCTGATACTGGAAGGGGTCGAGAGCTGCCCGGCTGCCCGGTCTTGACGGAGTAGGCGAGACACCAGGAATGGGGATATCTCCGTAAGGGGGGAACTTCGCCCCGCGGGTACCGGGTACCGTGTCTGAAGCGTGACGGCTAGTTGACGGAGCCCGCTGGTATTCGAAAGAAGAACCTCCTCGCTCATCCCGAACCCGGCCCGGTGGCCGCTGTGACGAGGCAGTACCGGACCGCGGTCGACCGGATGTCGTCGGAGGTGGGAAGTAACCCATAGGGGGGTACCCTTGACGGTCTTGGTCCTCGTTAAGATTGCTGTTCGACGAAGAATGTCGCGGCCGCGACTCTTGGCGAGGCTGATGGGACACGGGGGGCCCCCTCGGCTTGCGTGAAGTAGGCTCGAGATGAGTGAGGGGCACAGCGATCCGTTGCTCCCTTCGTTTCTTGCCACTCCGCTTCTTTCTCGCGGCCTCGTCTTCCATGCGCCTGCGTCGGCGCTCCAATGCTGCAAGCTCCTCCTTGCTGAGACTGACATCGTCCCTGCCTCTGGCCTTTGCCCTCTCGATGCGGCGCATCGCCGACTGAACCAGGGCCTCTTCTCGATCCCTGACAGCCAGTTGTGCAATGTACTCGTCAAACTCTTCGTCCTCGCTGCTTGACGTAGCGTCGTCATCATCGTCCTCCTCGTCCTCATCCTCCTGTTGATAATTACCCCTCCGGGCTACCCCATATTCCCGATCTCCCAAGTCTATACCCGTGAATCGAAGAGAATCGCTGATAAAACGAGTCGCAGTCCCCGAAGAAATCCCAACGCCTTGTGAATCCGTTTCATGATCCTCATCCGAGCCCAACTCCTCCACACGGGCGTCACCATCCCAGCGCCCGTTCGGCGCAGCGTCCCCGTCTGTTCTCCTCCGCCTGCGCCTCGATGGTCTTCCCCATTGGGGCGCAAATTCGGGAGCTCGCGGCCGACCATCTAGACCGCCTCCCCGGAAAAAGCCTCATCGATAGGCTTGTCCATAAATGCGGCGTGGCCAAGGATGGTCACGCCAGAAGCGCCAATCAGCCAGAGCAGGGTCGTGAAGGGCGAAGCAATCAGACCGAGAGGAACGGCGACGACGACGAGTCCCGTGTAGAGCTGGGACGAGGAAGCACGGAAAGTGCCAATCTCGAGGTCACGGCCATCCAGGCGGCCGATGAACCACATGCCCACAACCACCAGGATGATGTCAAAGAGCAGCAGCCAGTTGGTGAGCAGCGCGTAGATGCTGAGCATGACGAAGATGACGGCATAGTTGCTGGAGAAGTGGCTGAGGTTGTAGTTGACGCGCGACTGCATCTCGGCAAAGTTGGCCGGCTTGGAGAGCCGCTTGAAGTCGAGGAACTCAGAGACGGGCCGCAGGTTAGAGAAGCGGCCGCTGAGGGGACCGGAGCGCAGGCCCTGGAAGCGGTCGCCTAGGTTAAGGCGGGACGTGATGACGTCCAGAGGGATCTGAATGCGGGCCATTGCGAATGTTGTGTGGGATGAAGATTATGCAATGGAAGTTGATAGTGTTGCGGTGCTGTGAGCAGGCGTTGGTCGAGGTTGTATATCGAGGTGACTTCGATCGAAGTGAATGCTTTAAGGCTCTTGGAATAGGCAGCGGAATTTTCGATCAGGCACAATGACGAGGCCGGTTGCGCGTTCACGTAAAAGAACGGGGGCTCGTTTGATGAGCTGAGAGAAGAAAGTTAGCAACTCCGAAGTAGACGATGGCGCTTGAAATCAGGCAGCCAAAGAATGGAAATGGTTGAGGACATGCTGGCCCCAGGAGGAAAAGGGAGACGAGGTGCATGCTCCCAACCAAGCCACTGTGCTGACAGGATACCAAAAAAAAAAAAAAAAAAAAAAAAAA
>JAVIXY010000144.1:73960-94305 GCA_033030565.1 Fusarium nematophilum
TGGCAGACATACCGAGGTGCAGTTTTGCAATGTGAAGCGAATAATTTGTTCGTTGTTCAAAGGGGAGTTGATCGCAGGAACGGAATGTCGCAGGCTGTGTTTATTTAGAGGATGGGGGGGCAAGATTTCGGATGAGATTGGATTTTAGGGAGAAACTTTTTTTCCCCCGAGTCGTAATTTGCGATCGCGTACTGCAGGGACGCGTTCTCCTGTCAGCTTCAGGGGTTCCAGTCAACTGCCACTCTCCCGCAGTGGAAGTAAGCAAGGTTGATGATCTCCACAGGGCGGCTCAGAAATTAGTATCCGTACCCTGTGCCCATCAGGCAATGGAATCCTGAATCCACTTTGAGTCAAATGGAAACTTGCTGATAATGGTGAAGGGGGCGAGCCTGAGGCCAAGCAGTAATACAGATTCTTCTGACAAGGACCAGATTACCCCTCAATGCCTGCTGGAAACTGAATACTCAGGCTAGGCTGGCGGCTTGTCGAAAAAGGTTGTAGCGATGCCCCTCGTCTCCCTGCCAAAGAGAGGGGAGAGGGGGCCCTTTTGGTGACGCTGGCCCTGGCTGCTGTATTCTTGTGTGTCTTCTTCCCCTCTCCAACCTGAATGATGAGGCTCAAATGGGGAGGGTCATGCCATTGACCGGCATGTAGATGAAGAAGAGGGAAAAGAGGAAGAAGACGGAGGAAGGAAATGCAGAAGCTAACAACTCCGCCTTTTCTTTTAAAGCGAGACGGGAAAAGAACCTGATTCCAAGCCCGACCACCAGTCACTGGCACGTACAACGCACGCACACCGACCCAACCTTTTGCCTGCGGCGCTCTGGGCGCAGAGGGAGAATTTTCCCACCTCGATTGACGGTACTTGTCTACTTGTAACTCGACGTGGGCGACTCAGCAATGGATGAAAGCAGGGCCACGCTTATGCACGCGACACCAGTTGGAGCGACTCAAGTGGAAGCGGAAACCTCGTCACCGCTTCTGATCTGTTACCGCCAAAACAAACATGTAAGAAGAATGGGGCTTGAAGTTTCCGACGATGGAGCAAAGGCTTCTGATCGCCCCTCCAGGCATTGGCTTGAATCGAAGGTTTTCAAAACCTTTAAACAGTACTCGATCTGATGTGATGCTAACCAAAACGCGACGGCTGTTGACATGTCTCCTCTGTGTCGAGCTTCCCTCCGCTGTTTCATCGTTACACGAATCCAATCCACGATCCACCTACCCAAGATACCCAGCTCCATCCCAAGGCTCCCGAGCTGCCCAACGCACAGTTATATCGAAAGATTACCCACAATACACGGCGTCTCCAACATGTCCTTGGAATTCTGGGCACCACATCGAAGCAACATTATCATTTTGACGCTGAATGAAAAATGAGATGCCATTGAGGACGATTCATGCCAATCCAACCTAAAGCTCCTCTCGTCCTGTTTTGCCCACTCTGCCCACATCGAACATCCGAGAGATCCCCACGGTGGCGAGCTAACAATCCCGCACCCCCGGAAAGCTCAACCGGTCTGCATGAGCCGAACCTGTTAGTCACAATACCAGGCAAAATAGAACCATCCTATCAGCCTCGACAGAACCACTCTGCGTGGTGCGTGGCCGATTACCATTGCATGGGCCTCAGATGAACTGGTGAGAAACGTCCTTTACCGGTCGGGTTCCACAGCTGATGCAAGGACCGAGCCAGAGTCGAGTGCCTTTGGTTCAGTAGTCGAAGCGCAGAAACAGTCTTTGATGCTCTCCCAGAGATGCCTCTAATTAGAATTATGCACTCATCCCCTCAAACGTCTAATACTCTCCAACCTCAAACTAAACAATGCTCGCTATGCCCTACACCGACTTTGCCGCACAAAGATATGGGGTATATGTGAACCGCAAAGCCGCAAAACTAAAGAAAAACAAGATCCCTACGCAGGTAGGTCTTCGTCTCGAGATGATGCTCCTCTCGTCACCACCCCCCCACCACCCCCTTCATACTTCAAAAAAGTAATCCTCGTCCAAGCCCTCTCGGCTCGGAATCACACCGGCACCGGGCACCGGGCCCTCGAATGCCGTGTCCATCCGCACGTTCAGCAGCCGAATCTTCAGCCCGTACTCGCTCACCAGGTTGACCAGCTTGTTCGTCTCCGCCGTGATGGGGGTTTGGTTCAGCAGCATCAAGAGTCCATCCAGCCATTCCGACGCGAGGCTATGGCTCAAGGGCCAGAGCGTGAATATCGGCTGCTCTTTAGCATCCGCCCGTGTCGCCTCCGGCGGGTTGACAAAGCTGTATATTGTGATCTTGGTCGTCGTCTTGGGTGTCGTCCCCGAGTTCTTTCCCGTCGTTCCGCTCGTTATGCTCCTTACATCCTCGTTTGGAGCCGACACATTGGATACAACGGAGCTGATCGTACTGAGGTCGACCTTTTCTGGGAGCGAGTCCAGCCCGGGCTCCTGCGCTGTCTGCTCCTCAAAGTCGGCGTAATGCAAATAGCGCCGGTTGTGGGACAGCTTGGCGTACCGCCACGGCGTAGGAGTAAACAGCCTGTGCTTAGTTACGCCGTTGTTGTCTCGCTTGGGCGTCGGCTTTGTGAACCAAGATCCCTGGAGGAGGCATCGAATTCTTTGCTCCTTGACGAACTGCAGCGCCTCTTGCTTCAGTTCCTCCCTTACCTGCTGTAGATGCTGACCCCACGTGCCCTCAAAGGACACCTCGAGCAGCTCCATCTGCTGGTCTCGTAATCGCGGAACGTCATACTCTTGCATCTCCTCCTCCACCTCCAGCACGTCCTTGGTTCGAGTGGCCCCCCCGACGACGTGATCGACCAGAATCCGCACCAGCTCGGCGACCTTGTCAAAGTCGTCTTGTTCCGCGCCAGTGACTTTCCACACCCGGAAGAAGGCGTGCAAACCCGCCGTGTGTAGCCGAGACCACTGCAAAAGCAGGGGCCTGAATAACCGATCGTGGTCCTTCGCCTCCAGCAGTTGATACCCCCTGACATCCTCCAGATCGGTCTTGTCGACGTCGAAGTGGTCGTACAGTATCATCGTGACCGCAAAACTTGCCCTGGCAACGGGACAGCGCTCGGATGCGGGTTTCCCCGCCTGTTCTAGCAATAACTTTTGGAATCCGTCCTCGTTCTTGCGCACATAGTCTGTCAGATCCATCATGCCCAAGAAGCCTGTCATGTCGAACTCTTGTGCGGGGCTCTCCGTCTCAAACCCCAATCTCCTCCACTTCTCGGGGTTGTGTCGCCTGCTTCCTTTCTTTGCCGACGTTTCGAGTACATCGTTCACTGGAGAATGGCCGTTTACGGGGATTCGCTCCGGTGCGCTGGCCAAGTGCAAGCCCTTGAGAGCCCGCCGATGCTCTGGCCGCTCCAGATCGACCTCTACTTCGCGCCACTTCCTGAGCAGGACTTTTGTAAGTGATTGAAACTCCAGCATAGGATGCGCCAAGTCTTGAAGTGCAGAGCTCTGCATGAGTTTGTAGACCGCCTTGATCAGTCCCAAGTCCTGAAGACGCTTGATGAACTTGGCCCATTCCTCTCCCGAGCTCGCGCTGGCTTTTCCACTACCCATGATGTTGTCGCTCGAAACAGCGTCCCGGATCAGTGCGTTGATCAGCATGAGGGCGTTGGCACACAGCGCGTGGTCCGCACTCTGCAGCTGCTGTATCACCAACTCGAAGAACTGCGGGTACACGGCGACGGCAGGCTTCAGCGCGCGGAAGCCAAAGGTTCCCGGTGTTCGGTTCGCGGCGCCGCTTCGATTGGTCGACTGAGAATGGCTAACGAGGGCGACCAGGATGGACATGGCGCCTCGCAGGATGTTGACAAGTGGGTTTGTGACAATCAGTTCGACCACGCGCTCGACGAGGTCGCTGGCTGTCGGTCCTTCGAAAATATCCCATCCCATGTCGACTTCTAATAGGCGCGTCAGGCTCTGAAGCGAATAGGCGAGGGTGTTGCCTCCAGCTGTCATGATGAGGCGGCGGAGCACGACCAGGCCGCCCGAGGATATGAAGACGTCGGCGAATGCGGGATCGTTGATCGAATTCTGCAACTTGAACACAGCCATTTTTCGCGACGCATCCTCATCGCTTGCAAGGCGCGCCAGCAGCGCGGGGATGTCTGCTTGATCCATCCTTGGGCAGGAGGCCGAGGGGGCGAGGGGCGAGGGGGGGGGGGGGGGAGGTTGAAGGCGACCCGGGGGGGAAGAGAGGAAGAGAGGAAAGTGGTGGAGCAGAGAAAGAGAGATCGCTTATGGTATCGTGATCATCGCACAGTCGCCTCGGGGCCTCAAAGTGAAGCGGTTAATGCTTGCTTGCCAACTGAATTTGCGCCGCAAGAGATACTCGGAAGTTAATTGTTTGTCTTGTGTCGGAAGTACTTTAGGAGAGTCCGAGTCTTGAGAGCGCCTGGTCTCAGCGTCTCCTCTGGCGCTGCAGGTCCCTGGCGGATTTAATGAACCAATTGCCAAGAAAGGACTGGGGAAGCTCTTAGCTTTCAGGGGAGACTCCTCGACTTTGTCTCAGGATAACGCGACAAGATTGGCCAGCGGTGCTTCTGGGGTTTGGCTCTAATAAGCCTCCAGGTTAGGTATCCAGGGTGCAATCTGTGGCGGCGGTGGCTTCGTCAGCAGCGGAAGAATCCACTAGAGAGCTCTAGCCACTCACGTGATTCAGCCTCACCCGCTTCTGATGGCGCAAGGCTATCTTATCCACCCATGTTTCTAGCATCCCAAACTTCCCTGGCAACTCCAATCCATCATCACCAACCTCAACCTTCGTTCTCTCAACCCTTTCCCTAGCATCTCTCCTCCCAAATTCAATAGCAATGGCCAACTTCCTCGCGTCAATTTTCGGTACCGAGCTTGACAAGGTCAACTGCTCATTCTACTTCGTAAGTTCCTCACGCGCCCCGTTGTGATCCCTCAGTACTGACTTATGCGCCCGGCGCGCGTGGCTAGAAAATCGGTGCCTGCCGTCACGGCGATCGCTGCTCCAGGAAGCATGTCAAGCCATCGTACAGCCAGACGATCCTCATGCCCAATCTCTACCAGAATCCGGCGTACGATCCCAAGAACCGCATGAACCCTTCTCAGTTGCAGAACCACTTCGACGCCTTCTACGAGGATATCTGGTGTGAGCTTTGCAAGTATGGCGAGCTCGAGGAGCTCGTCGTATGCGATAATAACAATGACCGTACGTCCTTTCCTTTCTGCTGAGATAGTGACAGCTTTATTTGGGGGGAGGCAGAAGCGCTAACCTTGCAACCCACCAGACCTCATCGGCAACGTCTACGCCCGCTTCAAGTACGAAGAATCAGCCCAGAAGGCCTGCGACGAGCTTAACAGCCGGTGGTACGCCGCACGACCTATCTACTGCGAGCTCAGCCCCGTCACCGATTTTCGCGAGGCGTGCTGCCGCCTGAACTCGGGCGAGGGCTGCGTTCGCGGCGGTTTCTGTAACTTCATCCACCGCAAAAACCCCAGCGAAGAGCTCGACCGCGACCTACAGCTCAGCACCAAGAAGTGGCTTAAGGTGCGCGGACGCGACGAGAAGAGCGTGAGCCGCTCCCCGACGCCTGAGCCAACGAGGCGACGATACTAGTGTCTTTGCTTTTTGTATCTCAGTCGACCGGGATGATGAAGAAAAGAAACATTCTATGGGTGGTATGGGTCATGGCGTTTTAGGATTGGGGCTTGTTACCTTAGCTTCTATGTAAGGAGTTCATTACGATTTCAATCTAGGCGGATATCCAGCATCATATGTCCCCGAGTGTTGGTAGTCAGCTAAGTAGAAAAAATCCACCCCCAGCGAGGGTTGGCGTTGAAGCCTTGTTACTCATTGTAAACCCACTGGTAATGCACATCTGTATAGCTAATCCTGTTTCGCGCCAATGTTGATAAGAGCCTGCCCCTTGCCTCGATCCTGGTCCAATTCTTTCAAAACAAAGCCGTTGTCGCTGCCGTCTTCCTGCATCTAAAAAAAATCGAAATTCGTCGCCGTTTTATTGTTGTGTCGTGGATGGTAGGCCCTGCTTTAGGTCGTTAGAAAAGTCGATGAGCGGTCCATCGGCTGGTTTCCCAGTAGAGCTCAGCATCTTCTGGATATCAGACTGGCTCTCCGTATGATTGACGGGCTCCCGCTGCTGCGCGATCGCGGGCACAAGCGCAGGAGCCAGCGCAGGAGAGTCGTCAAAGTCGATCAGATTATCATCGATGTGGTTCTCAACCGGCTTCACTTCGTGCGCCTTGACAGGCTTCGCGTTAGGGCTGTGAGGAGGGATTACATGTCGCTGGTCCGGCTTCTGACCCTTGATGATTGGATAGATCGACATGATCTGCTCAGCTTGCTTCGTGGGGGATGCTGCATGGTCACTGGAGGTCGGTTAGCCACGCGGTTTAATGTTCGGTCCGTGTAGCTCTCACATGTTCGCATTAATGACCCATTCGAGGTCTTCTTCCCCTTCCTCTAGACCCCCAGGGCCGCCTTGAACCCTCCTGAATAAGCGAGGATGCCATTCGACATTTTCCTGGGCTCGATGGGCAGCTTCCTCGCGCTGCCGATCTTCTATCTTGGTCTTCTCGTCCGTTGCAACCTCGTGGTTTCGTTCCTTGACAGCTTTGGCGACGTTCTCCCAGAGCCGCTGTGATTCTCGCTCTTCTTGTTCTGCGATCGGCCGTACGAGTGGAGGGGAAGGCTTTGATCGAATGGCATTGAAAAACATTTCTCGGTGCCCGGTCTGCTACAGTTAGCCGGCTTTGTAACTGACGTTCATAGTCGCGAATTAACTGACCGTCATGTCTTTGATGTACATCTCTTCGCTCCACAGCCCGGACAACTCGAACAGTACTTCGCCAGTGCTCTCTTTCTTGATGACCCCGCCGATAGCGTTATAAGTGCCACCGACCCAGCCCTTTGTCTTGAAGTCGACGTCGGCTACCAGGTCGAGCTCGGGGCATCGGACAAAGCTGTGGTCGCCGAGTTCGTACTTCATCTTGCCGAAGAGGATGCCTCGAGCATACATGTTTGGTTGAGTTAGAATGCTGAATTATTGTTAGCGCTCAAGAGACAGTTTGGAGCAGTATCGACTCCGAGCCCAAGATGATACGAGCCGCGGGCAGGCAGACCAATCGCTTTTACATCTGGAGCCATGGATTGACGTACTATTGCTCTCCCCTTGCCGGATCCTTTCCTCGATTCAACAAGCTCAAAAAGGCAATTCCTTCCATTAGACTAGCGGCAGAGTTGCCCAGGAAGCGGCTTCGAGGCTTGAGGGTGCCGTCGATTCGAATGTGATGATCGGGAGCCATGTAAAAATAACTCGACTTGGGTGGATGGTGAGAGGTTTGTTCCGAGATGTAGTAAGCGCGCTTGTTGTTTTCGAAGTCCCAGTAGCATGTAAAAATCTCGCCGAGGATTGGATTCAATGGTTTCTTGACGCCACTACGCCAGGTCGGTCAGTGACAGGGAGCAGGGCATCGCTGGAACAGGTGCAGGCTCACGGAGGACGAATATGCCATCCACTGAGATAAAACTTGACTACGGATACGAAACGCTCGACAGGGTCATCTATGGTTGGAATATGGAGTAGCATCTCGGGGTGACACATGAAGCTGCAGCCAAGACGTCAATGTAGGAGCTTTAAAAGCTTGGGAATGGGGAGTCACTTTGTGATGCGCTCAAGCATGCTGCGGGGCTCGAGAATGAATGTAGGAAGAACCACTCGACTGAGATCGGCTCCGGGACGCAATTGTGAGATGATATGGGAGAGGACTTGAGCACATGGAGCTCGTCAGCGCGAGGCCGGAACGTCGGGCAGAGATGCCATCGCGCTGCTGTAACCAAGACGGCGCTTGAAAAGGCAGAAGAGGCGCTCACCATTACCCTGATCGGGCTCCACAACGAGGGTATCATCGTCAGCGTCGGGACCGCGAGGGTCGTCGGTTGAGGAGCGGGTGCCTGCGGGTTGCGTAAACCAGTTGGTTAACATGGCGACTCTGGCGGAAAAAAAAGTTGGAGAGGGGCAGAATTGGAGGGGCAGAGTTCGACATGAAGCGAAGGGAGCGGGAGATTCGGGAGGTGGCGGTGGTGGGGATGTGGGATGAATGATCTCGCGCGCGCGCACACTTCCGGGGAACGGAGGGGCAGGCCGATCTAGAGCTTGGAGCTTTGACGCCGTTGAAAGCAGTCGTTACGCCAGCCTGAACTTGTTACAGGAAAGAATATTCCCAGGTTGCGGGCGGTGCCGAAATTGAAAGCTGTGAACCGCAAACCGCAAAACCAGACAATCGCAATGGATGCAAGTCCTTAAGGACAGACTTACTGGTGCTGCCGGTCCTTCGGCGTCCAGGCACCGAAACGAGGCCCATGACCATAGCTCCAGGCTTCGGTTTATCCGCCCAGCCTGCTGATGCCGAAAATGGATGACGAAGACGAAGACGACAACGACAGCGGCGATGCGTTTCCGTTTCAAACGTTTATAATGCACGATGTACGCGTGGGACGTCGGTCCGTAATGCAGCTCGCGCTTTGTTGGGCGTGGGGGACTTTTGATGATGTATTGCAATGACGTTGGGGCAAGCGGGCGAACCGGGGGGACGTGGTTCAGGTATCCGATCGGACTGTAGCTCGACGAAACGCGACGACGACGACGGGACGGGCTTACACGATAATCACTAAGTGTTGTTAATTTGCGGCTGGTAGTGGTCAAGAAGCTTGGAAGATTAGGAACGAGGATCGTGTAAATGGTGCTGAGGAGAAGAAAAGAGGACGAGAAGCCTGGAGAAGTTGGATGACGGAGCGGATGTCCCGGTAGACAGAATTAAAGGCGAGCGGTGACGACAGTGATGGCCCCGGACAAGCGAAGGTACCACCGATCCCCGTTCTTCGGTGCCTTCCAAGGAAAGTCATGAAGGCATAGAGTGCCCGTCCTGTCCCACTGTACTGCGTGGTACCTGGGTTAGGTACCTACCTAATGGCAGTGACTGCCTACCTAGGTTGGTTTAGGGGTTCCATTAGGTGAGCTTGGTCCTCTTTGGAGGGACGGAAGCTGTTTGGTAGGGCCAATCAGCAGCACCGGGCTATTGGTGCCCCGCGTTGTCCAAACTGGTTGGAGGTAAGGGTGTGTGGTGAATCTCCAGATCCTGGCTTCGAATGAGCATAATAACAACCCAGAGGCCGGTTTCAGTGCGAATATTGTCATTTTCAGAACAGATTTGCAGCCTAAATGGTTACATGGGGATGCCCGGAGCGAGTGGAGAGTCCGCCAAAGTCCAACGCCGACCGCCTACTGGCAGGGAGGAGGTTGTTATGAGCAAACATCGGTGGCTACGTCAGACCTCCCCCACCCCCCTCAAGTCATAGGAATCAGCACTTCCGGAGATCCAGGCAATTAAGCTTGTTGGCGCTTCGTGCTGACTGTGCCTCGACGAGTGATCTCACCACATGAGCGGCAAACAACCGAGTTTTCATGCCACCGCACAGGCAGTCCTTTTCATTCACTCAACTCCAGCAAACTAGTACGCCCGCCTGGGAGGCTGGAGGTCAAGGCGGCTGCTCAAACTGCTACAACATTCTTATCGGGGGTCTTGTTCACTCAGCTTTCTTACCACAAAACACAGGCTAGGGTGAGTCCAGGCTACCTCGATTCTTACATCGGTGTCATCGCTATGTAAGGGTGAGATGACCCATATCATGAGTTGTTTGGCCCCAATCCCCCAAAAGATGACAAGCGCCGGCCCCACACGGAGCCAAGGCCGGCTCGGACCCGGCTGGCTCGCCCTTGTCCATTCGCTAGACCCCGTGCGCCGCCGGAAGTCTCGACTCGCTCAAAACGTGGAGCGGCCTATGCGCCTGGCTGGGCCATCTTGTATGCAAGCCCTATGTATCCGGCTTCCGCTGATCCAGTTCGTTTCATCAATTGGTATTATTGTAACTTATTGTAACTCTGCTTTCGTATCCTTCTCCCGGCGGCGCGATAATTTGCTTCTCTATCCGCCAGACCAGTCATAGCCCATTTAGTTGCTGAGGGCTCTCTATCTACCAATGNCAATTGGTATTATTGTAACTTATTGTAACTCTGCTTTCGTATCCTTCTCCCGGCGGCGCGATAATTTGCTTCTCTATCCGCCAGACCAGTCATTGCCCATTTAGTTGCTGTGGGCTCTCTATCTACCAATGCCCCCCCCCCCCCCGAATTCTACTCTGTGCCTTGCTGGAGATAAATAAGGTAACCCTACTCCAAGGGGCTCCTTGTCGTTTTCTTCTCAGGTGACACGTGTTGGAGCCGGCCTTTCCGTCTCACTCGACACATAACGTTCAGCCCCGTCCACGGAGCCTCTTCAAAATGCCGTGTCGGGGGCTCTCATGTGTTGCCTTAACTCCGTCTAGCTCCCCGACCTCTTCTCCAACTTCGCCCTCCGAATAGCGCCGGTGGTTCTTGGCTCAACTGCCTCATCGCCCATGATTTTTGTGGAGGACCCGCTTCCTCGGCCTTTGCAACATCCCCGGATCTCCGACACTCACATCTTGTGGGACCTTGCAAGCCAATATACTTCTCCTATTCCTCCCTTCGCGCGTCGAATCGCCAGGTATATCCCCAAGATATTTCCTTTCCTTCGGTGAGCTCCCCCATTCATTGCAAAATACCCGGTCTCATATATTCAGTATTTGATCATTTCAATCGTGAAGACATTCTCGAAGAGCCCTTCATCGGGGCCGGTAGGCATTGGGCCAACGCATCTCGGTCTACGTCCATTGTCAGCGTTACGGGCTCGTGTGCATCAGAGTTGGTCCCCTTACCAGATTCTTTCTCAAACAAGATGGAGATATCGTCATGTTCGCCCGGTAGATCCGGGAGGTCAAGGCAGACAAAAGCCATGTCATCGTAGTCGCCATCCTTGTCTGCGGGCAACCGGGGCAGCGGGAATTTAGCGTCCACAAACTTGATGCCCGATTTGCTGCTCCGTTGAACACTCTCGTAAACATCCGTGCCCTTCAATACAAAGTTCATGCAGTGTCCATGATGGAAATCCTCAAAGAAAGCCAGTAATTGCAGTTGTTTGTCTTCTTGCCTCACCACTTGGATTCGCGTGTATCCTGCCTCCCATTTCTTGTGAATGGGCACGACCATTCGACGCCGCGAGATGGCGAAGGTGACTGCCAGAGCGTCGAAAATGACCTCAAAACCTGTCATGGCAAATTGGAAATCGTGTAGGTCCTTGAGATTATTGAACTCGAACGTTCGAATCGTCTGATTGTGTTGTAGCAACTGCAGCGCATCCGACATGTTTCTTGGGAGCTCCTTCGGAACCTGTGCTTCGGAGACCGACATGGTAATGTCCTTTTGCGGCTGCCGGAGAACCCGGAACAACTTGGCGTTGGTTACTTCCAGCCTCACGCGTAGCTCTCCAGGTGCCACGTTGATTCGGTCGGCTACGTTTCCGTTCTGATAGTCGAGCACGACCTTCAGGTGGTCCGCCAGTACGGTTGGTGGTTGGTCGCCACCGTACTCGTCGTTCACGACCCGAACCGCCTTCCAGGGCATTCTGCTGAACGGTGCCATACCTAGAGGTTCGCGAATGCTTTGAGACATGGTAAAAGTCTTGATGGGAACATCTGCATAGATCTTTTCATCATGGTCCAGAGCTGTCCCCGTAAGCAGGGAGTGGAACTTGATCCTGGCCTTCTCGTCGCTGAACACCATGGCCATCCGGCCCTTGGACTTGCCGTTCTCATACTTAATGGTCAACGAGGGAGCATCGCCATCACCCCGGAAGAAACCAAACTGAATGGGCTGGCCTGGAGAGTAGACATGATTCACTCCACTCAGTGTCCTCGTCCGGGGACCCGTCACAACCGCGACTCGGAACCCAAGATGCCATGTACGGGGACCTGCAGGGCCTGATTCCTTATAGAGCTTCTCAAACAGCGCAACGTCGCACTGCGAAATCGGCTCCTTGGGGAACTGGCGATAATTGGGGTCGGCATCCATGCACTGGAATGACCGCAGAGTTGACCTGAACACCATATTCTCGTCGCTTCGTGGGAAGAGTGAAGTCTGGATTTTGCTTCCAAAGTCATACATGTTCCAGAGGGTTCTGTAATCCTGTTGAACAAGCTGGATGGCCAGCATGAAGCCTCGGCGCAGCCGAACCTCGACAGTGCAGGTGTCGTTTCGCCAGCGTATGTCATCCCAGACTGGCCCAACATTTTTATTCTCCTGGATAGCGAGCTGTATGTGACCGTTCTGGCTGGCCAAGACAAACACAAGCCCGGTGGACTTTTGAGGCCGAACCATCGAGAGAAAGCAGGGGAAATAGAGCCTTTGGGATTCACGGCCTTGCTCCATCAGGTAGGCATCGGCTGGTATCCTTCCATAGTTGAAGTTGTCAGTCGTGTCACCGACGGGGAAAGCATCCAGCAACCGCAGATTGGACATGGGGCTTGTCATGGCTGTGAGGCCTGAGCCCCAATTTCCCGAAAGAAGGGCAATCATGTCCTGACTAAGGGGCGGGTACTCGATCCATATAGATTTGTCGATGGTCTGCGGCAGGAAGGCGTCTTCCGGTGGCAAGAATCCGTTTCGTTTCATAGACATGGAGAGCTTCTTAAGCGAAGAAACCAGGCTCTTGCTGACCTCCTCGATCTCGGCGTCTGGAGCGAGTCCATGTGACTGTGAGATTTCAGGGATGACCTGTTCGGATAGCCAAAAGGCTTTGGCCAAGTTCGCATATGCTTGCTGCCGATCTCGGTCGTTCTGCATTTGACCTTGCGGCGAGCTGGGCCGTTCCCGAATCGCCATCTCCAAGCCCATGCGCCCCTTGAGGAACCACCAGAGACCTCCCCGAGCGCACTCTGTTATAGAGCATATCGACAAGGGCTTGATAGATTCAGCATGAAGACGGAAAAGCTCGAAGAGGTGCTTCGTCCGGGAGATGAAGGTCTCTAGAGCTTCCTCAGCCGCCGCGGAGTTGCCGTCGCCGACTCTCACGGAGAGCGACCTAGAAGCCATAGCAGGAGGCCCACGTTGCTCGCGAGGTGTTGCTATGCTGGCCTGTCGCGACACATGTGATGCAATACTTGTCTGCCTTGACAGATTCTCCGGTTCTGGAGCCGGAGCTGGAGCTGCAGCCGCAACGGGAGGCGGGGAATATGCGGTTGAGTCAGAGTGCAAAGAACCAGCGGGGCTATACTCCAGGTTCGGCTTCGCCATCTGAACCTCGGGCGAAGGAGGCCCTCGTCTTCGCGCGGTATTCGGCGAAGCTGAGAGGGGCCCGGCAGAAGGAGGATCATCCCAATTGTGGGAGGATGCCGAAGTAGCACTAGCGACACGTGCTGCCTCTGCGAACACCCGGCCTTCTGCTTCTCGCATCTGTGCAGAGTGGATTTCGATATAAGACCTCCTGTTCTCATCGTGTCGTCCAGCTGCGCCAAGGAATCTCGCGGTCACTGGCTTCCCAGGAAGCAGCGTGTGATGCGTCGCTGACCCAGCTGAGCTGAGCTCCTCAGACTTAGAATCGGGGTCAGGACCTGGGTTAGGTTCATCGTCAGACTCAGGCTCATAGATGGACGAGTAGCCCGTCTGGGTGCGTGACAATGCCTTGGGCCTGAAGTCATCCACCGGGGGACGGCCTTCAGGAGCCGCCGGATCAGGGGGAGGTGGAGGTCGTCCTGGGGGATATCCGGCCTGGCGATGCGGCGGAGGCTGTGGTGGCCGGGACTTCTTGCGCTTTGAGATTTCTATGGTCGGCATCTCGGTCTCGTCGCCTCCTTCGCCAATAATTTCGGGCATCGCGTCGTCAAACCTCACTAGTAGACCCTTCTTATTTGGTCGCGGGCTTCGTCTCGGGGACTTGATGTCGGGGCGTCCGCCTGGAACGAGAGGGCGATTCTGCTGAGCGGCCTGGTTCACAGCCAGAGCCTGAGGGTAGCGAGAGATGGATGTGGTGTCGAGCTTGGCGAGCTTGGGCAGAGACCCTGGCGGGGGAGGCGGGGGAGCATGCGTAACTGTGAGATTGTCGGAGGAGCTGTGAAGGAATGCATCTATGTTGGCGGTGGACTGCTGGTCAGAAGTTGCCTTGCGATCTTTGGCGCCAAACAGCTTGCCCATAAGACGGTCTCTCCTTGAGGAACGACCATCGGGCGCCTGAATGACAGGGATCTCGTTCTCCATGGCGAAGATGTTCGTGGACGATGAGCGGACGACCTAATGCAACGTCATTGACTCGGGGAGGAGAGGTCGGGGCGTTGCTTCGCGCCGAACGAGGTCGAGGAAGAGGGTGACAAGGCCTGGCGGGTTTGGAGGAGTGAAGAAGCTTGCTTCTTGATCGTCGTCGGCCTTGCAGTGGTTAACAGCACGGTACTCGAGCAAGCAGACGGGAGTGGAGTCGTCCAATGAGGCTGGTTCTGTCGACACGAGAATCAACTGGCAGACATGTGGGGATGGCAGCGGGCTGTTGGTGGTGGCGTTCCTGGGTCGGCCAGAGCGGCTGGCTTTAGAGAGCTGAGCGGTGTCGGGGGTGCGATCGTGACGGGCCGTATGGCGGAGATTGGAGGTTCTTCTTCTTTTTTTTTTTGTGGTAGAATTCGCAGGCGCTGCAGCCCTGTAGGAGGCGAACGTGGAGGGTGAGGTTGTGGTGATGATAAGCGGTCGCGTGCGGAGGTTTGAGGTGAGCGACGTTGGTAGCGGGGGAGCAGGCGAGAGGTGTCGTTTGTCGTGGCACCGTAGTAGGCCTCCAGTTAAGGAAGCAAAAAAACGCAGTAAAACAGATAAAACAGAGAGTATAATAGACACGACGGCGGTCAAACCAGATGCAATAGGTAGGCTTCTCAGATTCTCAGAACCCAAGCGGACCGCAGCTGGGCAATTCCCCTTTGCTCTGTCGCCAGGGCACCGGGCTCCAGTCGCAAACAGGGGCAAGCACAAGCACCACCAGCTCTCGCACGGAAAGCAAGCACCAGCAGGAGGGGAGGGGAAGGGAGGGTAGCAGGGACAGGGATGGAATTGGAAGCGTGCTAAGGGTCCTCTTTCTGCTACTGCGTGCTGGATTCGGGCGGGCAACCTAGTAGGGCGACCCAAGGTAAGGTATGCAAGGCCAGGGGAAAGATGGAGATGGCCGAATGCTGCCACTGCACGCAGGACGTCTGACAGGGCGACGCGAATGTGAGGTCAGGGAGGGATGGAATCGAAAGAGGGAAGATAGAGAAAAGAGAAGCGGGAGATTGTGTGTCTGCGCGCCTGCCCTGGCCCGTGGGCGTCGAGATCTAGGGGAGTTTCAGAGTCACAGGGATCAACATTGAAGTGCTGTCCGTCCCCAGCAACAACAAGAGCATCAACAGCAACCGTCTGAACACTGCCAAACGTAACCAAGGAAGCAAAGTTAGGTACCATTGCTCCAACGCAGCATGACGAGGTACATACACGTCAATGGGATGTCACACACGATTCTCCCGTCAGGGGACAGGGCTAATGGGAGAAATAATCGTAGATCCTATGCCCAACCAAGGTACTGCTTCTCCCTCCCTTTGGTCTTGGATCACAACGACGAGATACCGACACTGGGGCTGGTCGCTTGGCTCGGACTATCATCCTTGATGCTAGACGAGGATAAAAGATTGCGAGGCCACGGAACAAAGACCCTTAATTGCTTCCTCCCATCCACTACCGGCCTCCACTCACACTCTTACTACACCCTCCTTGCCCTTGCGAACCGTCGGTGTTAGTGTCATGATCATCAACTATTCGTTGCGCGAACTGTTGTGCTGTAACTACAGGAGTCCGCTTACGAGGCACCGAGTCGGCTTCACACGCACAGAAGCACCTCGGCGTTGTTCGTGGGAGGGCTCTCGTCATAGTGGCTTGCGAGTGCCGGCTGAAACGTCGCCTCAGTGGCATGGCTGTTTGGGCTTGATGAGTGCCATGGTTGTCAAGCTGTCATGGCCACGAATGTCTTATCCACCCGGTCAGAGCCAGATCACCTATACCCACCGATAAGGTGCCAAATAACATAACCCATACCGGCACCCAGGTATGATGCTCGTCAAGCCAGTGGTCCCTGTAAATGGCTCTCAGAGAAGACCTGTCAAGAGAATGCCGCCTTCACACTCAGGCAGACCTCAAGAGGTCCGACTCCATCCAGCACTTCTGTAGCGCCGTCCGATGGAGCGGCCTTTTTGGGTTCCCAGGTCCCTTGAATAGGTCCCACCGTATCCCCTGGGTCTCGTCTCCCTGAATCCCTAGCGGGGGCCTGGAACGTGGGGCAGAGGGACCGTCACCCACATCCCCCTCGGTTCCCCTCTCACCCTCTCTATCCCTTCAGCACTCTGTTGGCCTTGTTTTAGCGCGGTCGCGGTGACGTTTGGTAGCCCCGCCAAAGATACGTGGGCCCGCAGTCCGAGGGGTTGACTTTGGGTGTGAGACGGGCCGCTGGGGTCCAAAATTGGGCGCTGTTGCGGGAATCCAAGTTGCAAGGGCGCCTATTGAAGGTCAGGCTCCAAAGCATGATTGAGACGCCCGCCCTTCGTCATGCTTTCTGGTGTTGCTCAGTAATGCAGGTCGGCCCTGATGCCAAAAATACTCGGCGATGGCCTCTTCTTTGTCATCACCCAGCAGCTCACATTCCCTTGGTCATCGGACTTCGTATGACTTGGAATTCCCTCCCTGTACTCCGTTTGAGTGACCACGGGTCCGGCCCTTTCTCTCTCGGTTGGATGCGCTTCTCGTATCGTCATCTCCCATCGTCGGGTGTCGCCAATTGGTCCTGAGGTCCGGGTCTCACCTTTTTTAGGCTCGTATTAATCTTGTGTCCACGGAGCTTGCGCCCAGGATTTGCCCAGACTCGTGGTACAAGCTCCGGCCTGCTGCGGCGTCTTTGCTGAATATAGAGAGGCAGGTCGCAGAGAAGACTGAAGTGGAATTGGCATGCAACTCGACGTGCAGTCTTAGTAAGAGCTAGGCCTGTCGAGGAGTCCGGGCCAGCTGTGGCACATCGCCGATGTCTGGACATCGCCAACATGACATGGGCTGGCTGATAGGTAGTCTGGTGAGCAATGCATGATCTGGAGTTCAAGTCTTGTCGCAGGATGTCGGCACAGAGCCAAGAGCAATATCACTGGTGAAGCCGTTGGGATAACTTGGTAGTATGGCACGCAGTTTGTTGAGTCGGGTACTGCTGCTCAGGCGGAGAGATCCGCCTTACTACCACAAATAAAGACGCCCAGAAGATGCTTGACGATGGTCTTGGGCTCAGGTGGCTCTTATTCCGGGTTACCGTTCGTTCATCCGCCCAAGAGGGTTCGACGGCTTTTGTTGCGATGGTACCAGTGACTTTGGGGATAACTTGTGGCCGGGGCTAGTAAGTTCACTGATGCTAGGATGACCCACTACATGGCGGCTATCGATAAGCCGATAAGATAAAGATTTCTCAAGCAGTCATTTTGCCCCCATCGCGACTTGCGACAAAATGTGAGCCATTGCCATCGCAGGACTTGTGCGTCGCGCCTAGATCAGATATAGGCATGCTCTCTCAGGTCTTGCGAAAAGCCATGGCTACAGAAGTCAAACGAGTGCCCATCCCCCGTCGGGGTGTCGATTATCGCGGCAAGGTTGTCCTTGCGCCCATGGTTCGCTCTGGCGAGCTGCCGTCGCGATTGTTGGCTCTCAAGTATGGCGCGGACCTCGTCTGGGGTAAGGTATTCAAGACATATATAAGATGATCCTTTATTCTAACGTGCCAACTATGCTCCAGGCCCCGAGACCGTCGACTACTCCATGATCGGGACCTCCCGACGTTTTAACGAGGATTCCAAGACGATTGAATGGTTCCGTCTCTCCTCCCAAGGCCAGAAGGAACCGCCCCCCGACGCCAAAGAAAGCATTATCTATAGAATGCTTCCCGAGATCGAAAAGAACAAACTTATTTTTCAAATCGGCACAGCAGACCCCGATCGTGCGGTGCAAGCTGCCAGACTGGTTGCCGCCGATGTCGCAGGCATCGACGTCAACGCTGGTTGTCCGAAACCTTTCAGCACCAGTGGAGGGATGGGTGCTGCCCTCCTCAGGACTCCCGACAAGCTATGCGCCATTCTCGAGGCTCTGGTGAGGGATATCACCCCAGAGTTTGAAATTGGAATTAGCGTCAAGATCAGGATACTCGATACCGCGGAGGAGACGGAGGCGCTCGTGCGGCGGCTCTGTGCGACAGGCATCACCGGGCTGACTGTTCACTGCCGTACCACACCCATGCGGCCACGAGAACGAGCTATCCGGGGACAGCTCCGCATGATTGCGGAGGTTTGTCACGAGTATGGTGTTGCCTGCCTCATGAATGGAGATGTCGAGAACCGAGATCAGGGCCTCAAGCTCGCCGAAGAGTTTGGTGCTGACGGCGCCATGATTGCAACTGCGGCAGAGAAAAACCCCAGCTGCTTCAGAAGCCAGTCGGATGGAGGCTTGGCTCCCTGGCAGGAAGTGGTTGACCACTACGTCAAGGCCTCGATCGATGTTGATAATCGGTTCGGCAACACCAAATTCCTCCTCGCCCAGATGGTTCCAGGAAAGTCGCAATTCTATCAGCCCGTTAACCAGTGCAAGAACTACATCAACACCTGCAAGGCACTGGGTCTCGAACAATATCTGGAACAGGCCCGTGACGTTGATTGTAAGCTCGGCTTGGATCAGCCTCTGAAGGGGAAGGCGGCAAAGAAGGCTGCCAGGGCTAATGCAAGCGCCCTCGCAGCCGGTGGGCAAATTGCCAAGGCAAGGCAACAGAGCGGCCAGAAGCGCAAGAAGGCCTTGGCTGAGCGAGCACCAACTAACCAGGTTGGGGGCCCGGAAGCCTCAGAGCCAGCGCAGATTGCGCCGGCTGAGGTTGCGCCGGCTGTTTGAAGGGGAATTGAACATCAGACCGAGCAATTAATTATCATGCTCGGTTCAGCACGGCGGCTAATATTCGCATATGTGGAGTTTGGGGCTTGGGACGGGGGAGGTTCAGCGTCTGGGGTTCTTTTAGACTCTTTCATATCACTCTGCGAGACAGTCGATGACCACGGCGGATGATAGCTCGGGCTTCTCGAGAAGCCCACTCAAGATAAATACAACACCGTAGTGACCGGCTCCCACTACGAGGGGCTGGCTGAAACAAAGAAACACTGTTCAGGAACTCTATGTGATGGTACATCTCCCTTTTTAATACCCTCTATTTGCCCTTCTGGACCCAACCCTCGACAGCCTCCCGCGCGTCCGTCACCTTCTCGTCAACATATCGTACACCCACCTCACTGTGCAACTTGGCAAAGCTGATGCTCTTCAGGATGCTCTCACGCAATCGAATGTGTGACTCAGCAACAACGGGGAACCTCTGCTCATATTTCCAGGTGAGGTCCGAGACGTTGCGCATAGTGACAGGGAGCACGGCCCAGCCGGCGCCGATGCCCAGGGCCAGGGGGAGGGACGCTCGGAGGACGATGCTTCGGTTGCGGGTGATGATGCTGCCGGCCATGGCGGCGACTAGGACGTAGATGGTGCCAGGCATGAGCTGCTCGCCACTCTCGCGGGAAGGGGCGAGCGAGGCGATGGTGCTGGTGAAGGACTGCTCGAGGTTGAAGGCTGAGTCCATGGTCTCGTTGATCTTGTTCTCGGCGGCCACGGCGTATTTGTAGAGGGCCAGACGCCCCTTTCCAATATGGACGGCCAGCCGGTCTGTCGGGGTCGGCGACCTGGGCTTCTGCTCCTCCTCGGCCGGCGCGGTTGGCTTCTCGGCAACGGGTGGTGATGGCACTGGTGCGGGATTTGAGGAGGGGATCTCGATATCATCGTAGATGGGTTTTCGCTGCTACTGTGTTAGAAACGGGAGCGTCCCACGACTATCCATGTCGATGCCAGCGTAAGGGGGGATAACGGACCTTGAAGTCACTGGGACCTTCGGCGAAGACAGTGGCCGGAGTCAGCGCCATTCCGCCGAGGGCCAGCGTCGCCAATGGCGCCAGGGAGCGCTGCGATTGTCAATTAGCATCACCAAGCTCGGTCCAAGCTGCTGGATTGCTTCCTACCCGCGAGAGCAGCACTCGTGAAGCCATTGTGCGTTCAATTGACGAGTAGATGAGAAGACGTCACGCGGAATCGAGGCAAACGTCGGATGCTCGACACGATCATCTACGGAAAAACGAGGGCGGAGCAATCCCATCCGGTTCCGTTCGGCCAGTGGAGCACGGGCTCTCTCGGATGCCATGATCAGAGACCTGACGAGGAATCCATGATTACTAAGATGGAGTACGTACCGTAATGCAAGAACTCCAACTTGAAGGTGGGTACGGAGGAAGACTTCAAAAGTCTTCGCCCAAGCGACTT
>JAVIXY010000145.1:0-93315 GCA_033030565.1 Fusarium nematophilum
TAGGCTTATTTAAAGGTATCCTAGTTATTTAGACCGTTAAGAATATAGGTCTTAGTATTCACGATGGAAGATATTTTATCGCGCGTGGTTTATTAATCTCGAGCGTTGATTTGCTAATTAGCGGCTCGTTTTAGTAGTTATAGTTGCCTTGAATAAGTATAACTCTAAGACTCTTAATTATTAAACCCGTCACGTGGGTTTATGATAGGATGCTTAATGTGTAATTGATTGATTTATATGTGTTCTGTTCTGGTGATGATGCTATCTGGCCTCTGCCCCTCTTTTCAGCCTGATGCCTTGCGCTATTCTATTTTGAGACTTATCATATTATGTGACTTGCGTCTTATCCTTTCGAGGCTCGTTTGGTCGAAACGCCTTGCGTATACCTGCCCCCGGTTTCGAGTATACAGGACCGCTCCCGTTCAACAAGAGTATTCCTAAAAGTATGCCCAGGTTTTATTTTTTTTTAATAAGAAAAGGACTAAGAATTTATTATCTCTAGAATATTATACTATAATTAATTGATAATATTATATAAGGCTTAGAAGATATTATTATTATTATTATATAAATTATATTTTTCTTTCTATAAGGATTTAAATATGAAATCTAAAGAAATTAATATAGTTAGATAGACTGCGCCTAGCAATTAACATTTGATAGACCGTCGTCTTTTGTTTATCTACGTAGACTATTGAACTAGCGCTGTGTCTAATTTGAGGACTTTCGGATCATCTCTGGTCCGCGTTAGCCAACCCTGGATGCAGACAACCGTCACAAACACCAGAATTCCATCATCAGCCTCTAGATAGCAAATTCAAACCAGCCCCTACCCTAATTGGACTGTCTATCCGCAACCAGCCCTACGCAGCCGGGAAGATTCACTCATCCTCTCCTAGACTAGTCCTTCAACAGCAGCGGCCGTGTCAAGCCCCTCATGGAATCCACCCGACCAGGCAGGAGGATATCGTAAGACCAACCCCCGTTTACGCCGAGAGAAACTAACAGGAATCAAACAGCTGCAAGAGATGCCAGTTTCGAAAGGTGAGTCCACCAAGGCTGCTCTACCGCCAAGTTAACTTCATGCCCCGTAGCTACGGTGCTCGCGCACAGAACCATGCGACAAGTGCCTCCAGGTCCATCAGGCGTGCGAGTATCGCGACGACGACCGCAAGCGAAGGCCCGCCTCGCGTCAATACGTCACCAGCTTGGAGAACCGCGTTGCCTCTCTGGAGAGCCTCTTGATGCGCATCAAGCGAGCCGCGCCGCATGACCGGGAGCAGTTACTGGAGGGTGTATCTTTTGAGCAATGGCTCGACGCGGCTCCCAGCAGCGACAATCATGCTTCAGTTGACGAGAGCGCGGGGGCTGGATCCTGGAGCACGGGACAAGGGAGTCAGGATCAACCGTCTGGGCTTCAGGCCGGGCCCCAGGGGCTCCTCATCTACCACGGCCCCACGAGCATCTATCGCATCCGAACAGGAGGGCCCCCGTCGTCGTCGTCGTCGTTATCCGTGGATGCCGGCTCTTCGGAAGCCCAGTTCGACCACGTTGCTCGGCATTTTGGTATCGACCTCGAAGATGAGCTCGTCATGACTGCTCTGCGTGAGTTCTTTCGCTGGCAATACCCTCACTTCATGTTCATATACCGCGAGGCGTTCCTGAGAGATCACTTTGGGTCACGCGCCAGGTCAAAGTACTGGTCGCTGCCTCTGCTTCTGGCCATCTGTGCTCTGGGCGCAGTGACTTGGCGGGATACGGCTCAGTCGCAGATGAGCGAGCAGTTTTATGCAGCTGCCGAGAGCATCATCATCGTGTCGGGCTTGACGCACCCGTCGATCAGCGTCGTGCAAGTCTTTCTGTGCCTTGCCTTTTACCAGATTGGTAAAGGGGATCTGTCCAAGGGCTGGGAGCTCTCAGGTAAAGAAAGAAAATACCGACTTGATTTGAAACTTCGCGGGGTGCTTACCATTGAAAGGGATCGCATTCCGGATGGCCCAGGACCTCGGGTTTCAAAAAGACCCCAAGCAATGGGTCGCCAGCGACGCCTCCATCGCAACCGCCGAGGATGTAGAGATCCGCCGCAGGATATACTGGGGTTGCTACACATCCGACAAGATCATCAGCCTTATCCTGGGTCGACCAGTCCAGCTGTACGAAGCAGCTGGCGAAGTGGAACACGCGGAGAGCTTGCCGTGAGTGTTGGCCCTCTCTTTGAATCCTGAGCAGGGTAGCTGATCATGACGATAATAATAACAGGGACTTTCCTGATATGGCGCCGTGGCTACCCGCTGGCGTTGATCTGTCCCGGATGTTTGAACCAGGTTCCACAGGCCGACGCGAGCGCTTGATCACCAGCTTCAGCGAGCATATCCTACTCTCCAAGCTGATTGAGCGGATCCTCTGTACCCTGTTTTCTCGCAAGTCTACCGCCACCAGCCTGGATGGCCTCAGTCCTACGGATAATCTGGATCTGGACCTTTGCCGTTGGCAAGAGTCCTTGCCGGATTGTATCAAGTGGAATAGATGGGAGCCACCTACGACTTCGTTGCTGCCCTCTGTTGCAGCTCTACAGTAAGTTCTCTATGCAATGCTGAGAAGTATCGGCCTCCTGGGACAAGACCTCGCCAACGGACGTCTAGCATTCTATTTAATAGCGCTCGAATTGCCCTTCATCTCGACCGAATCAACTCAAGCACGGCGTGCCCAAATCAAGCCCAGACCATCTCCCGCTCTGTCTGTACATCTGCAGCACAAGACGTCGTCCACCTGGTCAGGCACTATCGAACCCAGCACGGCCTCGAGCACGCCCCCCTCATCTTCATATACGGAATTGTTCAAGCCCACCGCGCCATGAGGACGCTCGATATCACCCCCCAGGAAGCGACATATCTAGTACAGTCATTGGACGAGTGTTGCGTGGCATGGGGTCTTGCGGTGCAAGCCAGGGCGCATTTATACGAGTTATATTAAGCGGTGGATGGCTCAGCATCAACAGACTTTCAGTGAGACATCCTCTTCGACTTGGGACAGTTACATTCTTGTTTATTTTGACATAGCTACTTGTGCCTTGCTCTCCTCATCTATATCTTTCCAACGGGGAATCCCAGCTCCAGGCCCGACTTGAGGACCGCTGCTAGCTTCTCAACGTCTTGCAGGTTGTTGTAAAAGCCAAAAGACACCCTGATGCCCAATCTGTACGGCGTGACGAGGATTCGATTGTCACGCAGATGCTCAGTCCAGCGATGGTCATGCAGATCCAGGATATACAGATGAGGAGCATGCTCCTTTCTCGACGTCGGACCAACGATGTTGATGCCCAAGTCTCGACACTCTCTCCGCAGAGCATCTCCCAGCCTGAACAGCTGCTCCTCCACGTTGGCCGGGCCCATCTCGTCGAGGTAGAATTTCAGGAACGCATTTGCGGCAGTGGTAGCAATGAGACTGACGTTGAGGTGCTCATACCGACGTGCGTTGGGATGGTAGATGATAGGATCCGAGGGCACGAGGAGATCGGCCCTTGCATTGTGGACAGCGCCGTAGCCAACGATGGGAGGAAGCGGTTCTTCCTGCGCGATAACCTCGGGGTCCACGTACAACGCTGCCAGCCCAGTCGGGCAGTTCAAGCCCTTGTGGAGGCCAAAAGCAGCGGCGGACACGCCCATGGCTCGGACATCCACAGCCGCAAAGCCGACCTGCTGGGTCATGTCGACAAGGACGTGGATTCCTCTTGGCCGATACGTGGCCGAGATGCCCGCCACGTCGTTTTTCTGGCCACTGTGGAACATGATGGAGCTGATCCCGATGGCACGGGTGCGCTCGTCGACGTACGGAGCGAAAGTGTCCGCGTTGGCCGCCGAGACGACGCCTGTCTTCTCGGCGAGCGGGATGGTGGGCACTTGGCGGACCTCGAGGCCGGCAGCTCGCATCGCCATCCACCCGTAGGCGTGGTTGGGATGCTCCGAGTCGAGGATGACCACGTTGTCTCCCGGGGCGAACTTGATGCCACGGATGAAGGAGTTTAGGCCCTCAGTCGTGTCGCGCGTCAAGGCCACCGACTCGGGAGACCCGGCGTTTATGTACCGGGCGATGAGGTCTCGGGTCTCTGCCGCGATCCTTTGCCACTCTGGCTTGGGCGCCGGGGAATGGAGGGCGTCGTTGGAGTAGCGCGTGATGGCATCGTGGACGATGAGGTTTGACGGAGGGGAGAAGGACGCGTTGAGGTATGTGTATCCGTCAGAGTCTACCAGAGGGACGAGGCGACGGTATGAAGGCCATCTGGCATCGGTGGTCTTGGGTGTAGTGGCGGAAGCTGTTGAGTCAACAACGCTATCAACTCGGGAGGGTGCCATGATGGAAAATGAGAAAAGGTGTAGCAAGGATTGAAGGATGGAAGAGAGTAGAGAAGGACGTCTTTTTTGTTCTGGGAAGTTAGCAGTTGTCGTCTCCAGGCCTTTATACATTTGTAGCTCTGGCAGCAGCTCAATTTATTTCTCATGTATTCCCATTGACACTGCCGACATTGGAGCTACCCCTCTCATGGATGCACAAGTCCGTGAATCGTCGGTGCATCTCATCATGTCGGGTGTTGCCATTATTGCCACGGGCGTGAACGTCCATTCGTGAGATTGGCTGGCTGGGGATGGAGTTTAGCATCCGCAAGTGGGTTATACGCACCAAATCCAGAGGGATGGAGAGATTTCCCCGCAATCTCGGCCATGGATCCGATGCCGGAACCTAGAAGAGATTATGAGCCCAGCGTTATCATCGTATCATCCCCGGCGGAGGTCATAATGATAGCAAGGTACGTGTAATCATGCTCTTTATTTATCTAATCTATACTATCTAATCATGCACAAATAGTTATAGAGTTTCTTCATAATTATCAGAAAATACTAACATAGTCTCTAAGTAAATACTTCAGGAGTATTCCAGTAATTTCAGATCATTTCCAGCTATTTTTCACTGTATGCTGGTACATCTAGGGTGGCTGGTACAGTGACCAGATCCCTCCCCCTCATTGGATGTCCATGTCCGTTCAAGTCATTGGATTACATGAGTCGGGCGCAGGACGAGAAGGGAAAGGATCGCCGTGCGACTCCTCTAGGGCATGGAGTTTGACCTCCATGGGTGGATCCTGTCCGTGCCTCCTCTTGCTTGGGATCCTGTTCCTCCGCTGGTTCTTTTCCAAGTCTTGCCTGGGATAGGCAAAGCTCTTAGTGGACGCCCAGGATCATGTCGAGAATCCGGGGGACCCCATAATTGATTGCATCGGTTCCAAATCTCCCCCCGATACTCCGTAGTTATCATGGGAAAGAGAACCATCTGGTCTGAGAGCACCTTTGCACTGATAAGGTTGCCCTAGTCCAACGGCCTCAGCATATATAAAGTCAACACTCCCCTTCACTTCCATTTATCCATCACCTTCTCAGCAGAGTCCTTTTAGTTGCTCTGTTTTTTGTTCCCTCCAAATTCTTCCTCATCTGATTAATTTTCATAACCAACTACTAGCCACCATCATGGCAGGTGTTGACTCCGAACATGACTGCAAAACAGCAGACCCTGAGAGTCCTGACTTGGACAACTCCTGCACCGCCGAAGGCCAGACCGTTGAATACGAACACACGCACCTGCGACGCGACTTCAAAGAGCGCCATGTCTCCATGCTTGCCATCGGAGGTGCCCTGGGCACTGGCCTCATCATCGGCACCGGCGTAGCGCTCGTGCGCGGCGGACCTGCGAGCCTTCTCATCGCGTACATCGTCATCGGGGCCTGCGTCTTCTTCGTCATGACGGCCGTCGCCGAGATGTCGACCATGTTTCCCATGGATAAAGGGTTTTCGGGCTATGCTACGCGATTTGTTGACCCTGCACTTGGGTATGTGACTATGTCGAAACGTCTTTTCCAGTCTGGCAATGCTAAGAGTTTCGGGAACAGGTTCGCAACTGGCTGGAATTATTTCCTCAAGTATGCAATTGTGCTTCCCAACAATCTCACGGCTGCCGGTATCATCATTCAGTATTGGCGTCCGGATCTCAACGTGGGCATTTTCGTCGCCTCATTCACTGTCGCCATTGTCTTGATCAACGTCGGTGCCGGCTGTCCCCAACCACCAACCTCATCATGGCTAACACACAAACCAGCTTCTTCACGTCTCCTTCTTTGGAGAAATCGAATTCTGGATGTCTTTACTTAAATTACTCGTCATGATTATGCTCATCATGCTGTGCTTCGTCATCTCACTTGGCGGACAGCGGTCTGGCGAGCGCATCGGCTTCAAGTTCTGGTCCGACCCCGGCGCATTCGGCAGCTATCTTGTCGATGGCCGAACCGGAAAGCTCCTCGGCTTTTGGGCCTGTCTAGTGCAATCGTGCTTCAGCTACACAGGTAACTGATTGTCCCTTGTCCTTCGTTCTTTGTCCAGCTATGATCGAACACGTTGACAAGACCCGGCTGACTCTGCGCACCAGGTACCGAAGTCGTCGGAATCGCCTTTGGGGAGGCACCCAACCCCCGCAAGACCATCCGAAGGGCTGTCAGACAGACCATGTGGCGTATCATCTTTTTCTACATCCTAGGAGCCCTGGCCCTGGGTATGGCCGTGCCGTACACCAACGACAGACTGATTGGTGGCACAAAGCAAAAGACGGGTGCCGGGGCGAGCCCCTTCGTCATCGCGAGCCAGCTTGCAAACATACCCGTTCTTCCTCACGTTGCCAATGGCGGACTCCTCATGTTTGTCATCAGCGCCGCCAACGCGGATATCTATATCGGATCGAGAACTCTCTTTGGTCTCGCACATGATAAGCAAGCCCCTGCCATCTTCAAACGAACCACGGGCAAGGGTGTGCCGCTGGCTGGTGTTATCTTGATTGCCCTTTTCACGAGTTTGGCGTTCATGAACGTAGCTAAGAGCTCGTCTGTTGTCTTTATCTACCTCGTCAGCTTGGTAACGGTGTTTGGCACGCTCAACTGGGTCAGCATTCTGGTGAGCTACGTGTGTTTCTCGCGAGGCATGAAGTCGCAAGGTATCCCAAGAAGCGTCATGCCTTATCGGGGGTTTCTGCAACCATACGGGTCTTACGTCGCCCTGGTGATCATCATAATTGTCATTTTTTTCAATGGTACGTGAAAGAGAGAACTCCTCCTTGTCCGACATACGCTAATTAGAATTTTTCACCAAGGATACGCCGCTTTCATCCCTACCTTTGATGTATCCAAGTTCATGACTTCGTACATTGGGATCATCCTCTATCTGCTCAACATCTTCGGGTGGAAACTTTGGCACGGTACTAAGAGGGTCGGGTTCAAGGAGATGGATCTTGCCTCGGGCAGACTGGAGTATGATGGCCGCGATTATCCCGCTAGCCTCACGGTTGCCTTTCGCTGGGTTCTGAGGACGCTCAAGAGGTCCAGGGAGTGATTACGTAGACAATGGAACAGGGCACACGCTCATGGAGATTCAGAATCGACAATGTAAACTGCTTCCTGCTCCTTCACGGGCAAGTTGCTTCCGGAGTTAAAGATATACGTGCCCTAGCCCTTCAGCTCTCACCTTGTTTTACTCCTCACCGCCCCTCCTTGGATGCGTAGACGGTTTCCCATACAGTTTAGGCGTACAACCCTTATTTAATCTCATCTTCACTTTAATCTCAGCCGCAACTAAGGCATGCTCTATCACCTGGATCCCGGCTCTAACAAGTTGGCTTCAACGATCCGGGAAGTATGCACGGAGGCGGTATCGTGTATAAAGATATCGCTTCCTTAACGAACCTTGGGATGATAAAAGAATGCAGCTCGTAGGTACCTCGCACATCAACGTTACCGACGAGGCGCACGACTTGTTCGACCAAAGGCAGCCCAGAACATCCGTCGAACAGCGCCCTGTCTCCTTTTCCCACATAAATCGCCCTCTTGAGGCTTCACGTACAGGCGGAGAATCCCCTACGTAGACCTCGTGCTTTGGCTGTGGCGGATTATACACCCATCACCCCATCTAACACCCCTAGTCGATACCCTATAGCGCGGATCGTGGCGATGCCACTACTGTTATAATATCGTCCACTTATGGCCGTGGGAGGCAATGACAGCTATCGGCTTCCATTGACGGAAAGGGACCCAGGGCTCAACTTGGACGTGTTGTGGTTGTTGGGCGTGGATGACGTCAGGGTCTTCAAGGCTATGTGGCTCTGCTCGAAGTCAGCGGGTGATAATCGTGCAAGTCACCTTGCGGCACAGATCTTGCACAGGGTTCAGCGGAGAAAATGCCAGGTTAAGATGGAGCCATGCTGGTACACCTCATTGGCCGGGTCGGACTTTGAAGCATCAACTGTCATCATCTTATACGCTCCTATAGAGAGAGCTGGAGGCTTAGATCGTTCTGGATAATAAAGAGGGGCCGTAGTCTGACTTACGCTCGGTCTCGAGTCCGAAGTTGGCGGAACCATGGTGGGCTTAAATTGCCCAACCATCAAGGCCAGGGGGAAAAAAGAGCCCTGGGCGGGCAAGGATAAGCACCAGTAAGCACTAATGATACTTGGCAGCAGAACGGCACTGAAGCGTCCAGACACGACGGGATTGCAACAGAACGACCCATTTGTCTATAAATATCCAGGAGCCCTTCAAGTTTTCGAGTTGGTCAAGTCAACACTTGTCCTAGTCATTTATTTCACCCAACGTGCATTTTAAATGCCTCTTACTTGGTTCATTACAGGCTGCACCAGCGGCTATGGCGAGCTGTTTGTCCGTCAGCTTCGCGCCGCCGGTGACAATGTTATTGCAACCGGCCGGAGCTTGGACAAGCTGGCTCACCTCCGAGACACTGGCGCATCGCTATTGGAGCTGGATGTGACAAGCCCGCCTGCTGTCATTGACGCCGCAATCAAGGAAGCATGGAGTATCTACGACGGGGGCATCGACGTTGCCGTCAATAACGCAGGCTACATCGTCAGCGGTGCTGTTGAGGAGACAACGTGAGCTACATGATCCATTTTCTGAAGAGACAGAGTTGACAAAGAGACTAGTCAAGATGACATAGAGGCTTGCATGAAAGTCAATTTTCACGGAGCACTGGCTGTTACGCGGGCTGCATTGCCGCACTTGCGTGCAAGAGGTTCAGGTACTCTTCTGTATATCAGTTCCCAAGGTGGCTTTGAGGGCGACCCAAGCGGCGTCTGTTACTGCGCTAGCAAATTTGCTTTGGAAGGAAGGGGAACTTTTGCCAAACTGTACTATACCCAGTTGCTAACCCGTCCCTTAGGTGCTGTCGAGTGCCTCGCAAAGGAGCTTGCGATTATTTCCCCTGCACTGAAGGTGCTCATCGCCGAGCCTGGCCCGTGTCGAACCCCAATCTGGAACAAGATGTATCATGTCGAGGCCAGTGTTCCTGAGTATGCAGAGTTCAATCAGTACGCGAGGCAGGTTGAGGCCACTCTTGGAATGAGTTCACCTGGAGATGCTGATAAGGCTGTGACTCGTATGGTAGAGCTGGTTAAGAAGGCTGGGTTGGCAACTGGCAAGTCGGTCCCCTTGAGGGTTCCACTCGGGTCAGCTGCTTGGGTGAGAATCAGGAACAAATGCGAGGAAACACTCAAGATATGCGCCGACTGGGAGGATTTTGCGAAGAGCATAGATTGCCCGACTGAGTAAAAGAAAGAAATGTTACTGATCTATCCTCTGTTACTATTCACTTTAGAGTGAAACATAGCAATGTGATGAGACATAGAGTTGAATCGGAATGTGGTGATGGGGCACCTTGACGGTGAATGCCGCGCGGTGGACTAGTTTTGGCTAAAAACCTCGAGTTAAACCTCCATTCCAAGCGTTATATAATCAACCGCAAAAGTGTCTACGGGGACGCCGTGCTCCCAGCCATTTCGTCATCGTACAGCGTCAGCCACCAGAAGCAGGGCATGAACGATCAAGATGCGGGCCGTGGCGCAACCTCGGAGCCTTGTTACCGTTTCAAAGACACGTGTACCGTAATGGTCGGTTCCCTTATGACTCGCATTTTCTCTCTTTACCATAATCCTTTTGGCGAGTCGCAAAATAGCCTGGCCGCAGGTCATGGCTCGACCGCCCTTAAATCCGATCTGTTCGCTGGCAGACTGTCACTATACCAGAGTCGAAGTGGGTATCCCCTATGGAGGGGACCAAGGCAGCCCCAGTTCGGAAGCAGAGAAAGGCTGTGGTAGTTCAGATAGGGACGCCCCAGATGGTAACCAAGAGGCGGCGCCATTGTTTGTACGGGAGCCTCAGCTCGGCATGCTCATGGCAGATTGTGCATCGATCGTATTGCCGATGGGGCTTGTTGCGTTCGTAATAGCAATGCTCCGTCTCGATGGCCAACCGATCCACGAGCCGACTTTGAAAGCATGGCAGAACACCATCAACGTGGTTCGTCCACTAGCCATCGAATATCCTCATGTCTCTCGACTAACCAGCTCTAGATCGCCACCGTCTTCCCCATCCTCTTTGCCTCCGTTGTCGGTCGAATGGTCTACGAGGCAGCACGCTGGAAGCTTGAGCAAGGCGCTGCGATGGGATCCCTCGAACAGCTCGTCGGCAGCCGCACCGTAGGATCAACTTTCCTCACGCAACTCCACCTGCGCCAGGCCAACCCCCTCGGCATATCCCTGCTCTTCCTCTGGGTATTCTCACCTATTGGATCCCAGTCTATACTACGTGCACTTGGATCCAGCCTCGAGCAGCATGTAGAGCCTTCCACAGTCGTCTGCCTTGACTCAAATGCTCGTTCGCTTCTCGGACAGATGCTCATGAACGTGGGCAGGTCTGAATCTGTGGCCAGGGAAGTCATCTTCACCCATCTTGCTTCCATGTTCAATGCTCTCCTGTTCACCCCTTTCGCTACCAAGACCGAGCCCATGGATATTTGGAGCAACGTGAGAGTCCCAGCGCTTAGTCTCAACAATGCGAAGGACTGGCACGACGTCTCTGGGCCCCCCGACTTGGAGTTCTATTCGGCCCTGGCTGGCGTTCCGGTTGCCAATATCTCGGTCGGTAACACGACGTTCTCCATCGAGTCCAGCTATATCGACCTCCAGTGTACCAACATCTCCCGGGGCGAGAAAGTCACAGAACTCGAATTTGAGTGGGATGATGATGGTGCAGCAAGGCCCAACGGTACTTGGCACGGGCTCAGGTCGTCGAGGAGCGAGTCCCCGCCTTGGAGCATCGCCATCGACAGGTTTGTGGATGACTACTGGGCCAACTGGACTACAGTAAACAGTCGGTTTGGGTCGAGTTTCGATACCGTTCGGCTGATCCTGAACTCTCCGCGGCTATTCGAAAATGACACAGACGCAGAGGTTGGGCCCACGAATCTTCTCTTCCAAGCCTCCATCCTCAGTCCATTCTCGGACAACATTACGGGCGTCCGAGCCATCTGCGGCGTCGTCCAGCAGTACGTCGAGTCCCGCGTCATGTGCTCCCGGTCCAGCCTGTCCTCGCAGCCTCACTGCACCGTCACTGCCCAGCGGGCGTCGCGCCTCAGCAATCCTCCCGCCGGGGTCACATTTCTCTCCTTCCCCGAGACGTGGAAATGGCTATCCTCCAGGTTACCTCAGGCAGCAGGGCAAGGATTGAACACTGCTGACCCGGTGCTACGCTACCTTGACGATCCGCGGCTGAATAGTGTCTGGGGCACGGAATACTCCCTGCTAGACGAAATCGACCCCCACAAGTTCAGCCGACGGCTGGAGCAGATAGTCAACACCTACATGCTCCTGAGCCAGGCCTTCAACGCCGCTCGAGACACGAACACCGCCAAGAGCCCGCTGTTCGAGAGGAATGCCACGGTTCCGGCGGAGGTGAGCGAGGACGTTACGGTGTACATAGTTTCGCGGCTGTGGATGGCCCTGTTCCTCTTATCGTGCGCCGTGCTCCTTGTCAGCGGCGCCGTGAGTGCCGTCCTGGCGCACCTGACGGTCGGCCCCGAGGTTCTCGGCTATGCATCAACTGTTGTCCGTGACTCCAAGTTCATAGAACTGCCCCCGGAGACGGGCAGGATGCAAGGCATTGATGTGACAAGGATGATGAGAGGCCAGAGAATAAGGTATGGGGTTACGCACCTGGTGTCTCGAGGGCAACCGCTTGTCGGTGTCGGGCTGGAGGATCAGACGGAGCGACTCGGGTTACGTGCAGGTAGATAATGCCCCAAGATAGATGGCAGTCGTCACAAATGTCGAATCTGCCTTGCCGCCACACAAGAGATACGAGGCCTTCGACTCATTGATTGGCTATGCAAGAGAATCGCGCCTGGACGCCAAAAGACATGGCTGTCAGCGCAACATAGACTGCTAAATTACAGCATCAGCTGCGCCACCTTTTGTCCGACTGATCGTTGCGGACAACGGCCTGAACGCCCGACAACCATCTTCCCTCTCTCATCGACATGAAGGGCAAATTAATCATGTCGGCAAAACCGTCGCCCAAGACTCAGCAGCACGGCGATCTATACCAACCATTAAACAAAAAGTCGCAACAGATACGCCTCCTTCGCATCCTCCCAGGTCAAAATGGACAGCCTCTCAAATGCACCCTTTACACTGCCGTGCTTGAACGCCGCATGGGCTTCGAAGCCCTCTCATACGTCTGGGGCAATCCCAGCCCTAAATGCTACGTCAACATCAACAACCAGCCCGTTCAAATAGGCCCAAACCTTCACGCGGCGCTCATCCGACTTCAACACATGGATAAACCCCGAGTGATGTGGATCGACGCCGTATGCATCAACCAGGCTGATGACCTGGAGAAGGGCCACCAGGTTAACCTCATGAGTCGCATCTACACCTTTGCTGACTCGGTCGTGGCCTGGTTGGGCGACACTCCAGTCGAGCATGAGCCTAGCTGTATCAAGATGTTCAACGACGTGCGGCCGCCCGGCGACAAGTTACCCAAGCTCCGAGGCAAGGTCTACATGGAAGACCTTGTCGAGTGCGTCAAGACGCTCATGGCCTCTACTTGGTTCTCCCGTGTCTGGATCGTCCAAGAATCAGTTCTGCCGCGCAAACTACGTATCATGGTTGGACCGGGGGAAGCAAACTTCCAGGATGTCTGCGACAAGTCAGCGGGATCCGGAAAGTTCCTAGCAAAGGAGGGCGTTAGGCTTAACAGGAACCCATATAGCGGGATAGAGGCTATGCGCAAGAGAAAGCGATATCCGTCTGGCAGCGGCGTGACCCTTGCAGTTCTCGTCCGTGACACTCAGAGCCGTGCAGCGACAGACCTGCGGGATCGAACGTATGCCCTTCTCGGCGCGGTGAACGATTGGCAATCATATGATCCGATGATGGCCGACTATACCGTGGATGAGCGACATGTCGTGTTCAGGACTGCATTCGAAGTCATTCGTCGACAGGCTTCGCTACAGTTTCTGGTCACTACTGGCCTCTCTCTTGACAGCGACCTTGGGCGGGACCGGCCAGAGGAATCGCCGTCCTGGGTTCCTCCTTTTTCTCCAGCCGCCCTGTCGCATGCAGCGGAGGTTCGAGGGACTAGACCCAGCACAAAGGATATGCAGCTGCTCGACGGCGAAGTGCTCTCAATGGAGGCCACCTTGATCAGCTCCGTGGACATATCTGGCTTGAGTTTGTTCCCAAACTGGAAGGATCCTCACTACTATCAAACAAGTACATATCACTGGACAATGTTTGCTAAGGACTTGGCCCGAATGACAGGCTTTTCGGAAATTCTCGACCTTGTCCGGGCTGCCGAGATGCTTGTTGGTTCAAAACAGTATCACGATGAACCCGAGGTCGCCTGTCTGCGTGCAATCTTTGCCCGAAATGGGCACTTGATCAGAGCTTCAAACAAGAGGGTTGCCCAGAACAGCAGCTATGCGACATCAAACTTGGGCACTGAGGCTGAGGCTTTGCAGTATCTGAGAAGGCGTCTGTCAGGCCACATAGGCACAACTCTGGCAACGGAACAACTTGACCAGATATCCCGCGACACTATAACCCTCGAGACATTCAAGCGCCTCATGCACCTCTGGACATGCTGGTGCGTCCTTGATGACGTCAACGAGAAGAACCCCCCGCCTCATTTCAGTGCCTGGAGGGGCTTCGCCGAGCACATAGATGATGAAGACGTCAGGCGACTGGTGGAGCGTGATAGCATGCTGAGCAGGGTGCACCACTGCGTGAAGAGGTTGGCCCGTCTGGATGAAGGGACTGGATTTGCTATAGCGGAATCGGCGCAGCCTGGGGATAAGATCTTTGATCTTGGAGGCAAGTCTGGGCTGTTTGTGACGCGGCCTAATGGGACGAGGATGGTTGGATGTGAACCGTCAGAGACGTATCTGCTTGTCGAACATTGCTTCGCGGCTGTGAGTATGGGGGATGTTGATGGAACGACAGAAGAAGACAAGAGAAAGAGCAAGCCTAGCAGAATATTTATTTGCTAATAGAAGTGTAACGCGACGGCGTTATGCAAGAGTTGACGAGTCATTGTTCCGTTGGCGTGGTTGATTCGGTGTGGGTGACGAAGAAAGGTCATCATCAAGTAAATACAGTAATAGGCAACATATCAATTTCCTCGCTCCGACAGGTATCAGCTCCATATTTAGGACACACAAACGCTGAAACCAGGTCTCAAGGCCTCACTCGCTTATGTAGAGCGTTGGCGCCACGTGGAAGCGGAGCAGCTTGTTTAAGGGAATAACCATGGATGTACGGAGTAGCTCCGACCTGCTCATCGAGACGAATTGTACCAATGAAGATGTAGGTTGACCTGGTAAAAAGTGAAGAAGCAAAGGCGGATGCCCACCGCCGGCTGAGAGCATTCCAGCTTCTCAACAGCCGCAGAACGGTTGATGGCTTGAGCTAGAACAATAGAGGGCCAATTTGAGCTATCCACGGAAATTTTAGCTATGAAACAAATTAACAGGTACCTCGACAAATAAGGCTGACTCAGTTGGATTACTCCCGTTCATTGTCCCGTGGGTCGTGGCGACTCACGAGACAACATCTTCTCCCTGCCCACAACGAGGCTACCATCCATTCCATCCCTCACATGTGGCGCCAGTGCACCCAGAGACATGATCCATTTGATAATACCCGCCAATGATAACATCCGCCAGCCAGACCCAACAACCAGCCATCATACCATCCCAAGCCTAAAATCACAACTCTAGTCGCACGAACAGAAGCAATTTCTACAAGTCCAGTCCCCCTGCGGCTCTTGGGGCACCCGCCGAAGGCAGCCATTGGATTGCGGGCCACTTTTCTGAGTCAAGGGGCTGAAAACGAACCTAGTGTTGGGTGCCAACTCCCTCTGGCGAGGGCCGCCTCACCAATTAACAACGCACCTCGATCAGAGGGAGGCTGAAAAGATTGCGCGTTTGCAATGTACCATTAATATGCCACAGCCTATTATCACATGATTCACCTCAAGGGAGGTGAAATAAAGATCCACTGAGGCTCTAAAAGCTCATGTCCCCCTCATCCGGGGTGGCCGCTCTTTTCCCGTTCGATGCCTGTCGCTGCTGGTTCATTGACACCCCCGAGATGGACGGCCTTCAAAACTTGATCGTTTACTTCCTTTTCGCCCTCCAAATCTGCTTCCCCGTAGCTGTAGGACAAGGCTCCGATCAAAGGATTGGCTACTACGTTTCGGGCGACACCAGTAAATCTCCCTCCCATCAGCTAGCACTGTAAGCTTATCAGGCCACGTAGCCACGGCATTCTACTGTCCTCAATCAGCCGAGTTCTACGGTGGTTACCTCTCCGACGAATATGGAACATACGCATTCTGCGACTACCTCACGACAGATGCCGATGTTGTTCGAGTCGGCACAGCGTGCGCAGGCGACCAGGCCGTGATTTATAGCGAAGAAACAATCATTGGGGACGAAACTACGACTACATCCTGGTATGCCGGGTGGTAAGAAGCTTCTCCGGGAGACACGGCTTAAAAGGAATTGGCTGATGCTGGAGTCTAGTGATGAGTACTACACTTGCACCACGGTTCTCCTGTACAGGTGGTATGACGATGGCTATGGATCGGACCTCCGGTCTTTGATCGACTGCGAGAATTGGATCGGCATTACTACGTCGGTTGATTCCCTGTTTATCGAGAGCCCAACAGATGGTACGTTTAGACCCTGCAAGGGTGGAATTAGCAGGGTGCTGTTGACAATGCTGAGACCCCGTCACCGATAGTACCCACCTCGACTACAGACACCGAAACAACTACCGACTCAACAGATACAGATGATACCTCGACAATAACCACGATGGAGGACAAGGGGGCCGGGGTACCCGACCCGACATCCTCTTCCCCCGAGTCAGCCAAAACACAAGACGCAGGCGGCGACAACGGAACAGACGCTGGTGTCATTGCCGGCGCGGTGGTTGGCTCCGTCGCAGGTGTGGCTCTCATCATTGGGGGCCTCATCCTAGGTTTCCGCTTGGGCAGAAGAGCCTCTCCCCAAGGCGACTCAGAGGACCGGCCAAAGAGCTTCAGGGACACCCTCAGGTCTCTTCCGAGACCTACTGTGACCTGGACCGACCCACAGCCCAAGGACGGGCCAGCTCATGACCCTCAGCCGGTCTTACAGCCGGCCGTCATGGCAGCAGACCCGAGAGGGGAGGCCAAGCTCAACGCGCAGCAGTCTACTAGTCCGATGCCCAGGAGTGATGTCGTTACCCCAATTCAAATCAGCCCGACGAGCCCGGGGCCGAGCGTCTGGACAATTCATGCCCCTGCTGCTAGGGCTGAGAATCCGAGTGTTGAGCTTCCAGCAGACCCTGAGTCTCAAGGCTGGGCGAGGACCGAGTCGCACCCGCAGGCGTACGAGATTGACTCGACAGCGGCGCCCGAGCTTCCGCCCAAGGTTCCGCCCAAGCCTTCACCCAAGCTTCCGGGTTAGCTAGAAATGTGGAACGATATGATGCAAGTATGGTTTAAGAAGGCCAGGGCGTTTGATCGCTTATGTCTGCGGTGGCACTCCTATCAGGTCGCCGTGGTGTTAATTAACACTAATCATCATGACTCCACCTGCATGGTTCTCATTCTTGCACATACATATCGTCTCAACTACCTCTTTCGCTCACTCTCACTGTGCTGGCTGACTCATGCCGTTGAGTCCGCTGCTCCAGATCAAGAACCAGTGTCCTTCAACCCCAAGTCATGATCAGACATAATACGAACGGGACACTTGGGCTTATTCTTCCGCTCCTCCATCAACTTCTTGGCCTCCTCAATCCTGGCCTCCACCTCCATCCGCTTCTCCTCCGGCACAACATACGGCGGCGGCAGCAAGTCCTTATCAGGATTGTACCACTGCTCTTTTGGGGTGTTTCGGCCATCGACGCCGCGGAAATCAATCTCGTTCTGCGGGTTGAAAGGCATGCGGTCGAGGAGCGCCTTGATCAGACGGGGCGGGAAGGGGATGGCGTCGACGACTTGGCGGTCGGCAGTGAGGGATCTGAAGATGCCATCTTTGCCGAGGGAGACGACGCCCATGAGGGTGGGGTCGTGTTTGACGTCTTTGAGGATGCGGCTGAGTTCTTGTTGGTCTTCGTTTAGGGGCTCGGGGTTGGTCTGGCATGCATTCTCTTGGAATTCAGGCTGCTCGGGGTTTGTGCTCATGGTGATGTTGGACAGATATTTGCTAGCAAATGGAGTGGAAGAGTTCTGGTGTTGGATTACAAGCAGTTGGGCCATTAAATATCCCCGATCCGTAAATAGAACGTCATCGACAGGCAGCAACCAACACCAGTTTCAACCCTTGGCCCCCACACTAGTTGGTTGAAAGGATGACATGCTGGGATCAGCCGTGGGTCACAATGGCGATCACTAACTCTTAGGCAGACATGATTACTGTGCCACAATGTGGCAACCATGGTTAATTTCTGAACGATCCCAGCAGAGTCAACGCGGGGAATCTGAGTGGGTAGCGACAAGATCAGCACGAATGCAGCGTCTGACTCAACCCAACTACAATGCCATGTAGGCCATGGCCCAACCCCCCAAAAGCGCCGTATAGGCAACTCCCAAATTGGCAAACCCATGCAGCGACACAGCCCCGTTCTCATCATCCTCATCAGCACTCTTGTCATCCTCATCACCCTCATCACCCTCATCAGCAGTGCTATTGGACAACTTGAGGTCCTTCTCAGGATCGATACAGTTTTCCTGACAGATGGCGTTGTTCCTCCAGTCAAACTCCAGCCATCCAATTTGGCTCTCATTCTGGGAAAGGTAATTCACCGTCATGCGGCCACATTTCTCACACTCGCCGATCAGCGCCCGCGCCAGGACCCGGATCTCGCCAAGAGTGAGGCCCCCCTCTGGGACGTCCTTGACAAAGGCGCAGATGGCTTTTCTCGTCAGCAGTGTTTTATGGTATTGTCAGGAAGCAACATCACTTACTTCCGGGATGGTCAATGTCAATAGTGAACCCCACGCCCTTGGCCTCAGCTCCAACATCAAGTATGAAGGAGGTGTCCTTGAACAAGCACGTCACATGCTCCTCGTTGGGGTAAAAGGTGTCGTTGGGGAGCTGCGCCTGCATGATGATCTCGTAGATGATCTCGCTGGGGGACCGGCCCTGGAGGCCTTTGAAGTTGTTGAAGTCGCAGGCTGCTTCGAGGCCGAATGCCGGGCCTCCGAGGCAGTTGAAGCTGGGGTCCTGGGTTTGGTTCTTGTCCTCAGCCAGGGCAATGGAGGCAGTCATGGCAAGGAGCCAGAAGAGGTAGGGGGTGAGATGGTAGGTCATGGTGGCAGGGATTTGCGTGGGCAACTTTGGCAGTTTACACAACCGGCATTCTGGGGAGGAGTCCGACCTTTTAAGCACCAAGCAGCGGAATGGCTTGGTCTCGTTGAACTTCAGACCAGAGAAAAAGACAGGAGGTTGGTAGGCGCAGCAGTGGGAAGCCAGTGAGGCAGATACGAGGAGAATCTGCAATGGAAATGCAGGTTTGCGGACTCCAGACCCAACCAGAGTCTTGCTGCGCCTTGAACAGCGTGGGGAAATCTATTTTCTAGATATCTCTCCGATTTCTGTCTCTGCCAAGCTACAGCTGAACATGTTGGTGGACGCGGGTCGGTTCAATGTGTGGACAGCAGTTGGTAGACGGCAGCCACTGCATGTGAACTTCAGGACGGCGCTTATCTGGGGGCAGCAATTGGTGAGATAAAGCCATGTGCACCTTTGAATAAAGCGTTCTTCTTGGAAAGCCAAGATCCAGCGTGAGGGGACTCCGGCCGGATTTCCTTGGCATGTTAAACGGTGAACCCCACAAGTGCCTTGGAGGCGGGAACATGGGCTACAGAGAAGAGTCCGCTTTATCTAATGGTTATGTTGTTGGAAGTGAGTCTCGACATCAGCTAGTCTATAATACTGTGTTCCTGATCGGGAGACCGATCGGATGAGCAGCAGTTTCATCTCCGTCTGGGGCTCTCAGCTGATCGGTGGTCTCCTTGGCAACTGCCACGTATTAACGCGCTGTAAGCCGCCACCATGTGCACTTTCTCTTGCCGTGTTCAATGGCACGGTTTAGACTTGACCTTCTCAGGGAGAGGCCTGTCCGCGCATCAAGATGGCTGACTGCGTTGGTAGGAGGGACTCGGTGAGTCTCGCTCTGTCAGCACAAGTAGCGGATCGAGAGATTGTCACCAGAATAGGTCTCGAAGTGGCGTATCTTTCTAGACCCAGTATCGGCAACAAGATGTTTATTCGATCAGTGCCTTTAATACAAACACTTGAAATCAGACGGGCTCAGCATCTACGCACCTGAAGGCAGTCACCGAGGCGGACGCGAGCGGCAGTTCTACGGCCGGTACAAGAAATCTGCCTCGGCTGAAACCAAAAATGCCTAACGAGATCTGCATTTAGGGAAAGATGGAGGATAGATGAGACCAGGCTCTGATGTCTGCTGCAAACGGGTTCCACCACAGCAAGCCTCATCTGAAGCCATGTTTCGTTCCAATGCCACTCTGAACACGGAGAATTCGTCACTATTAAGTAGTCCAGACTTGGTTTTTACTATTATCACAATTGATTGCCCGATGATCGGAGAAATCCCTCAGAGGTCGATTTAAAGTGATGACGCCGTGAGTCACCTGACACCGGCGGTTGCTGACGCAACGTCAATGAATCCTTCACATTCCTTCGAAATCTCAACTCGACCATCACAACAACCCAACTGCATCATGGCCTCGGAAAAAGAACAAGAGCATCTCGCCAACAAGGCTCCCGCTACCGACTCTGAGCTACCGCCAGCTTACGCGACAGGAGACCCTGGCCCATCATCCTCCGCTATTCCCCCGCCGGCAGACCCTCCGTCCAAGCAAACAGGCCCAACAGCAGAATCGCCCTTCAACTTCCCCTCTGATGCTCCCCTGCCCTCCTACGCCGAGGCATCCTCCTCATCACGGAAGCAACCCCCCATCGCAATCCCCCAGACAAACCCCGCCGCAACAGCGCCCTTCCTGAACGCCTACGCCCCGTGTCTCCTGAGCTACGGCATCACCCAACAGGCCTGGTCCTCTTTCCTCGACACGCTATCCGCTTTCTTGACGGCCAAGGTATCAGCTCGCGCAATCAGCCACGCCGGCGACGTTGCTAAAAAGGTTGGCGAAACGCCCAAACACGCCATCAAGCATGTCGTCACGCACGCCAAGGACGTGGGCAAGGGGATCAGCACCGACGCCAAGAAGGGAGACATTGTGAGCGCGGCGGTGGGCGTCATCGGCGGCGCAATCTCCATCCCCATCTCGGCGGCGATGGGCATCGTGCATTCGGCTGTGACACTCCCGGGCCATACTGTTGCTGCGGCTGTTGGGAAACCCAAGACCCCGAGGCAGAGGTGCACGGCGTATCTTGCTGTTGCGAACAAGGACTGGTTTAGTAAGAGGGGGTTGCATGCCAGTCTGGTTACCACGGATGAGCTATCGCAGGTGGTGGGATCTTCGGTCACGGCGGTGTTGGAGGCGGGGCAGGGGACGAAGCATGGTGGCGCCGAGGGACAGCTGAGTGCTTTGGAGGATCATATTGCTCATCTGGAGATCCAGGCACCTGGTGTTATTGATCTTGGGGCGGAGACTCTGTGGTTGGTGGTTGTTCCGGTAGAGCGCTCATCGTGATAGATGTTGACCAAGGACACCGTTCTTGTCCAGATTAGATTCATTTCGCTGTCATTATCAAGATTGACTAGGCTTTTTACACAATATTAGATTCATGTCATACAGATGATAAACAAGACGTTGAGTCACCGAGACAGTGACCCCGCATGTAAACACACGCCCTGTGAACCTTTACTCATACTTCCGATTTCGGGTGCTCTCTTCTCCCTTGAATCATCTCCCTGACTTCTCAATCGCCATCACAATTCTCTGTATCCATCTATCGCAATGCCTCCGAATCCCCGTACAATCGCCACCTACCTCGAATCTCTCTTCAGCCTGGCCGGCAAAACCGCCGTCGTGACTGGCGGCAGCTCAGGCATCGGCCGCGAAATGGCCATCGCCCTCGGCCGCGCTGGCGCCAGCGTCGTCCTCGTCGCTCGCCGACAGCAGCCTCTCCAAGAAACCATCAGTCAGCTCCAGGCCAAGTACGACGTCAAGGCCTTTGCGGTCACGGCAGACCTGGCCGACCAGACGTCACTGCAAACCGCCATCGACACCATCACGTCGACGCATGGCACACCAGATATCCTCGTCAATGCCGCGGGCGTCAACGACCGACCTCACATGAATAACCTGTCTCAAAAAACATGGGACACCACTATCGCCGTCAACCTCACCGCCCCGTTCATCCTTGGGCAGTCATTCGGCCCAAAGATGGCAGCCAACGGAAACGGCCGCATCATCAACGTCATCAGCCAGCAGGCCTTTCGCGCATACGGCAACAGCGGTGCCTATGGCGCCTCCAAAGGCGGTCTTCTCTCGCTGACGCGATCTCAGGCCGAAGCGTGGTCGAGACAAGGCGTTTTGTGCAACGCTGTTGCGCCGGGCGTGGTTGAGACTACCATGACAAGGGCTGTGTTTGATGACCCTATCAAGGCGAGGGCTCATGCTGAGAGGACGATGATTGGGCGGAATGGTATACCGAGGGACTTTGCGGGTGTTGCGGTTTATCTGGCGAGTGATGCGAGTGCTGCTGTGACGGGGCAGACTATCTTTGTCGATGGGGGGTATTCGGCAACCTAGGTTTATCATTGACTATCCTAAATCGATAAGGATCAAAGAGATAAACGTGGCAGGGTGACTGTATTTGGTTCCCTGCTGTGAGGTTCGAGATACGCGGGAGAGGAGAACTCGGGGTCGACTGCAGCTATGTTCTTTATCATCGTGGAAGCAACCTGGCCTTGAAGGAGGCATTAACACCAGCACAAGTTGTTGTCTATGTCCGAGTCAATTCGGCCCTAGTCAGGCTAGAGACCGAGACTATCCCGGCCGCATCCAGGGCCCGTGATACCGTCTATCTCGGAGGATAGTTTAGAGTTAGAAGCGGCCAAAGACGAGCGCCCGACGTTGAGAAAGATAAAAGAAGTATTCCGCAATAAAGAGCCAGGCCGCCCAGGTGATCCCATCCTTGACATACTGAACCAACTTTAAATGAGACTCCAACCATCCCCTGCGTTGATGCCTGACGGCCTGATTGAGGCCTACAGGATCCAAAGTGTAGGCCTCTCTCCTCACCAATGAGAAGTGCATGTGGCATACATAGTCGGTACTACGATCCTCTCACGCGGACCACCCAGGACAACGTAAACGTAAAGTACTCTACCCCAAGACCCGTCGTGGCTTGTCGATGATAAAATCCCAACTCCGTCGCCCACCTCCATGCTTCCCTTTTCTTTCCCATCTAAAAAACTCAACTCAAATCTTAACCAAACAACCCACTCCCGCACCCATCCTCCCTGGTAGAACTGGTGCCCGGAAGCTGCCTCGTATCTCAAAACTCATTACTTGGTATCTTCCGGGTATCAGTTCTACCAGTTCCTGTCCTCGCCGCTAAGACTGGACATTCTCTGACCCAGAATCTGCCCTTCCTCTTCCATCGCCATCTGCAAGTCATCTCTTTGCGCTCTCCGCTTGGTCTAAAGCTGTTACTAACCCTTGGGTCTGTGTAGAACCCCACGCCAGAACCTCGAGATGGTGCACATCGTTTCCGAATCGTGCTTTTATAAGGAGGCCCTCAGGGTGTCCTTGTATACCATGGCGTCAGAAGCTCATGGAGCTGAAAATGTTATGGAGGCCTCATCAGACTTTGACAGCATGGTATACCACCTGTGTGGGCCTCCTTACAAAACCACGATTCGGAAACGATGTGGCATGTCAGTTCTGCCGGGAGAGAGGAAGCTTGTGTTTGTGATGCTCAAGAGGCTCATTGAGCCAAGTATGTGTTCCGCCTCACACCAATAATGTATCTCTTCGATAGGACCATGGCTAACAATGTTGGGAAACAGCTAGATTGACGGACCCGGATTAACGTCGTTAAAAGGTGTCCTATTGCACGCTCCAACATACCCGAGACTTGGAGAGCAATACTCGATTTTTCTTGAGCTCCACAACACTTTCAAACATCCCAAAACAACCGCACACCCTCGAGGCTGGCAGCAGATACCCAGTCTCACCAAATATTGATATCCTATCTCCCAGCATCACTGATCTAATCGACAAAACCCCCAAATGAACGGGAACTCGCGACCGGGCACCCCGGACGGGGCCCTTCCGTCGGGCTGCTGGCACGACTCGCTTGAAGGTCTCCAAGGAGTGGAGGATCTTGAATTTGATCTTCCTTCCTTGGACCCGTGCAGTGCCATGGAGGACGCAATTTTCGAATGCAATGCCTGGCCGGACGTGGCAGGCGACCTCGAAGCTTGCCAGCCGCCCCTGGCTTTATATTCTCCAGACATGAACGTTGCTGACATGAGCACCGTACCCGAGATGGGGGACAGCCTAGTACTCGACAACTACCTCGACTTTGATGCAATGAACCTGGCGGACAGCAATCAGGGTTGTTCACCGCTCTCAAGCATCCCAGCCTCTTCTCCCGAAGCTCCCACCTGTTATTCCCTACCACTAGGCTCCGTCCCTTATTCATCGTCCGTGTCACCGTCGTTGTCCTTGCCGAGTCCCCTACCAGCCGCCCCTCTATCAGTTGTTGGCCCTCTTTTTCATAGTCCTGTTCTCTCCACAGCATCCTCCCTCCCTCCTGAGTCAACTACCGGCATCCAGCTATCTCCGTTCCTAGAGGACAAGCCTCCCAAAAAGAAGGGAAAAGTGGCCCATCGCCGGCCGAGGTATGCTTAACCCTACCCCGAGTTCACCCACAGACGACTGACCAGTCATGGCAAAAAGCCGCCAGACCCGCCACGAGATCAGGCCCGAGAGGTGTCCTATTTGCTACAAGGGCCATCCTTTTCAGCGAGAGCTGAAGGAACACATAAAACATCATCATCCGTCCCTTGCCATCAGGCTTGAGTACGACATGAGTCGCCCGGTGTGCCCCTTGTGCAGCAGGTCGTTCGCCCGCCAGTGCAACGTGAAGAGACACATGGATAATTCTTGCAAGGGGATGAAGCCAGCTAGCAGCTGATCCCAGATGGGAGCCGTCTTAGTGAAAAGGAGGAAACAACACTTCTAGGTGTTTGGCATGGTCCCGTTCAACCACGAAAAAAAAGTGCAGTACCTTATTCAAGTTAGGGGCATTTCTCTGTATTTCAGATTGCTAAAAGCAGGGATCTATATGAATGATAATTACGATATTCCTTATGCTTAATGTACATCTAACTATTGGTGGCCTATAAGAAGCTCTAACCAGACAGGGGTTAAAATCAAGGCAAGATAGAGAGAGCATAAATCTAGCCGTTATTATCAAAGAGTAATTAAGTTCTAAAAAATTAGCTTTAGAACGAAGCGAATATTTATAGATTTCATAATATTAAATTAGTAGAAGATGCCATCCTAACTTTGCGATCAGAAATTAACTATCCATCGACATTACTCTACGTCAGATTAACAATTAACCAAAAATAGGCAGAGAATCAGCCGGCAATGACGAGGCATTGCCAGAGGTGATCTCCTATGTTTAAGGAAGAAGCATCTATTGATGACGTTGCCGTTCTGATTTGGACTCTCAGATCTTAATGGCCATAGAATTGCTTAGTTATCAAATAGACATATGTTCCCTTGCCACCACCAAGCAAATGAGCCAGAAATTACGTATTTTCTAACCTCTACTAGAAACGCGCTACCGTATTAAGGAACGAGTACGATAAATTTCCTGTGGAGATTTCATTTCTCTTTTTTACAATATTTCCCGATATTGGTATAGCACGATATCGCCATTCAGAGCTTTACGAAGAATAGGATTTACGAGTTGGACTGGACTAACATTTGCTACTTCGTATTGTTTACCTCATCACCAGAGTTGCGCAAGTTGAAAGGCAACTGACCGGGCAATGAGATCAACGCCCTACAACCCTCAACACTGCCACCTCAACAGTCAACCCCAATTCCAGCTCTGAAGCCGCGGTTATCATGGTCAAGCCCCCCCAGCAGGTCCAATTCGTCGCTGTCTCTGCTCCCTCTTGTGCAGGTACCGAATGATAAAGGCGTTCGCAATCAACGCAATCGACATGGCAATCATAGTCGGATATCCCTTCGGATAACTCGGCGCCTCGACCTGCTGCCAGATAATAAGCGGTAACCACGCTTGAAACACATAAGCCGCCTTTCCAACTCGTCAGTAAAATTATCTTCAAGCGTCTGAGAATACTCACCTCGTTCATGGCCCCCGTGACAAGCGCCCTCTCTTCATTATCATCACTGCAAATCTCATGCGCCCACGCAAACGTCAATCCGCTGATGCCGCCGCCAAAACCGCATAGCATGAAACAAGCCCACTTGAACGAGTCGGGAATGTTCCAGACTGTAAGACCCACGTAGGCGATGATCTTGACCAGGCCTGAGAAGACGATGGCTGGCCAGCGCGCCCCGCGGAATAGACTGTCCGATGTCCACGCGTATATCAGCGTCGTGATGATACTGATAACCTCGACGATGGTCGGATAAATGTTGACCTCCTTGATCGTGTACCCTTGCTCCTTGAGCCAGATTGGAAACGCCGGTTGAGAGTTCCCGCCATTGCCGTTGTTGAAGAGGATATACAGCATGACCAGCGCATAGATGTGCCAGCTCGAAAAGATCTTTCGAAACTTGGCCTTTGTATACGGCGCCCTATTCGCTCTCCCTTCTAATTCCATCCTCTTCTTGGCCAGCTCGATCTCCGCAGGCGTAAGATACCACACTTTTGTGATCTCTGGCAAATCCGGCAGGAAAAAGAATCCGGAAATAGCAATCGGCAGGGAAACAACTGTGTTCGTAATAAAGAGCCACTGCCAGCCGTGGAACCCGTGCACGCCATCGAGGTTGTGCGAGCCGGCCATGAGATAGCCTGATACCATAGAGCCGACGTTGCCCATGGCGTGGAAGAGGCAGGACCTCTTGGCGAGTTCATCCTTACGGTACCAGGAGCCGATGATGTATTGCATGCCGGGGTAGAAGGTGGACTCGGCGAGGCCGATGAAGAAGCGGAGGACGTAGAGCTGGGTTGCGTTGGTGCACTTTGCGAGGAGGATGGTGAGGACGGACCAGGTGACCTGAGTTGTTAGTGGCTGTTGTGTTTTTAGGTTAAGAGTTGGATAATTACCTCGCAGACTGGAATCCAGAGACTAGGTCGGATGCGAGTCAAAAGCATGTTGCTGTTTCGTTAGCAATAGTCCTAGGAAAATCCTCATCAACTCACCTAGGGATTTCTCCCAGGACATATCCGACAGTCCAACACGTCTGCATATAATTCAACTCGTTTCCAAATAGACCCATGTCCTCCTTCATCCCCGACACAAAGGCATTATTAACGTTGACCTAGATTAATTAGCATTTAGATCACACTCTGGATACGTCAAACACACCTGATCAAGATACTTGATAAAGTATCCCAGAGACGCCAACGTCATCAACGCAGCATCCAGCTTGAACAGAAACCTCCTCTCCTCAGGCGACTTGTCAAACGTGTCCCAGATGTACGACTTCCACGTGCTCTTTGGCTTCTCCTGCACCACTGCCAGGATCTGCGTGTCAGAGTCGGAGCCATCACCTGGCGACGCATCGCCCACGCGCTTCTCCGTCGCGGTGGAAACAGCCTTGTCGTCTGCCATCTCGAGCTAGTTGCCAGTTCGCAGAATGATGATCCAGCTCAACGCGGGGGTAACCTTCTTTTAAGCTTATCCTTAGACGCCTGTTCTTAAGCATGCTGATCCTTCCGCAGATTTGCACGAAGGATTCATTGTCTCCGCTCTATACAACCATCACTATTCCCTGCCTAAAACCTCCAAGTGAACATCGTCAAGGAAACGTCGCAAAACAGCCGACTAGGTCGCGAAAAAGAGAATACTACGTTGAATGCCCAATAGCAACCCCGGCGATCAAAGCACCATCATGCATGCAAATGTCGTCAAAAGCAATTTTCGCCGAGTTCAGTCTCGATGCTACTCCGATAGAACCACTCTGCATCACGAACAACCGCGGCCAAAAGACGCCATCAGGTTGCAGTGCATCTATTCCCGGTTCAAGATTGAGATAAGAGTCTGATCATTCCTATGCTGAGGATAGCCCTGTGTCGCTGGGGTCGGAAAAGAGGCCGCGATTGGCCTGGTGCCGCTGACGTGACCTTGGCCTTGTATGTGGTGCTCGGTGATCTACTGGGGTCAACGCTGTGGGGAGACGGCCTTGAAAAGCGGGATAATCCCTCAGCAGGGTTGATTTATGCGGGTGAGGTTCGCTACGAACACGTTTGCTAGATTCAGATGGGTAATTCGTCGCGGGAGGCGGCCGACGGAGTTGAGATCTTAAGATTCATCCCACGGGGCCTCGGTCCAGAGACCATTCTCACCCGATATGAAGCATGACCGACTACTTCATGACTCGATACAATTTCTCCTCCCATGTCTGCCTATATCCTTATCATCATCCTCACAGCTCGCCATCCCACTCCTCGCCGGTCTCCTCGCTGGTCTCCTCCTCAAGATACGGCTGCAGCCTCTCCTTCAACTCCTCCACCTCTACCTCACCATCCCACTGCTCTCCCCCACCGTGACGGAAGGGAGGAATCGGGACGTTCTTGACCACCTGGATGACGCCGTTCTTGCCGATCCCATCCTGGAAGCCCACACCTATGGCCCCATTGAGGACAATGCTGGTCCAGCCCTTCCAGCTATGAATATCAACCCCGACGCTCTTCTCCAGAAGCGTCGGCAGCTCAATGTGGAAGTTTCCGCTTTCAGAGCTCGGCTTGCTCTGCTCATCATCACTGTAGTAAATCTGATCGCTGTACACGGTCGTGTTTGGCACAATCTGGTACTTGAGCAGCGCGGTGAGGTATTTCTTGCCCTTCTCCGTGTTGAACAGGAACGCATTGGCTCGAGGGCCCAGACGAGACCACGCGTCGTTTGAGGGCGCGAACACGGTGCTCCCAATCATCTTGACGTTGTGCACGTACTTGACAAAGTCGGTCTTTTCGTAGGCGAGCAGCAGGGTCGAGAACTGGGCGGGGAAGAGGCTCAGTTCCTTGCCGATCATGGCCGGTGGGATGAGGATCTTGTTGACGGCATGGATGTATCCGTTCTTGGCTTTCTACATACTGTCAGCAGGGGGGGAACGACAGGGGTACTGCATGGCAGACGCACAATGTTTACCGCCACAACCTTGCTGTACAGGTTGACCCTCACACCGGAAAAGCCAACGCTCGTCCGGAGCCTCTGCGGCTTATCCCCGAGCCACGACTCCTCCAGCGCGGTGGGCAGCGTGTGCGTGACGAGGATCCTGCCGGCGGGATACTCGCCCAGTCCGACGTGGTAGTTTAGCACGTTCTCGACAAACTCGTCGCTGGGCTTGTGGTCCTCTGGAATATCCTTGAAGGCCTCGTCGATGGGCACAAACAGCGTGTAGTTGGCGTCGGTGCTGTTGAGCAGCTTGACTACCTTGTCGTGCTTGTCGACCAGCTTGGAGAACTCCTTGGTGTAGTTGCTGTGAGAGATGAGCTCGTAGATGGTGGACTCGGAGTAGTCGTCGCTGTGCAGGTCAGCGTTGTAGTCGAAGATGTCGCCGTCCGGGTAGTGGCCCAGAATGTCGTCGTCGTCCTGGATCAGCTCCGGGATGTGGAGGGCGTTGGCGATTTCGTTGGAGAGGAGCTCCACCGCCTTGTTGAGGGAGGTGGTGATGTGAGATGGGGCGTCTCCGAGGAAGGACGCCGAGTTCTTGAGCTCGTCTTTGAGGTGGGTGAGGTGGTCTGCTGCGTTGGGGATGACGATGGCCGAAGCGGCCGTGGCGAAAAGGGCGACGGATTTCATCTTGAGTGCGTGACCGAATCAATCGGGACGGATGCTTCTCTCAAGATTCGCTGCGTCGCTATATCTTATCCCACTGCCGTTGTCGATGCGAGTTTTATATCAAGCCTAGAATCAGCTGTCGTTGCGCTGATTCTCTTGCCGTCAACCAGTCACATCGGGAGTCGGAGGAATGCTGGCGTCATCAGCTCTGCTACCCCGCACCAGCTTCTCGGATTGCTCGGGTCTGGGCATTTTCTGACGTGACGGAGATAATCATTCCTTGTCCCGCGTCAGCATGGCCGGGCATTTATTGGCTCGTCCGGGAATGTGAGCGTGTTTGCCGCGCGTCGGAGTGATACCTAGAGTCATGATATCGTCGATTTTGCTCATCGGCTCTGGTGCCTATTATATTGCAGTGATTTTAGCCCGTATTTTGCGCATCATTTATCCAGTGATCTAACCCGAAAATGCTTGTGATCCTGCTAAATCTGATTGAGAATCAAGCTACATTCCCTGTCAAAGTTCGCTATGTTAACGCTGAGACATGCATGAGTTTGCGCCGAATGAAAAGCTCCACCCAGCACGCACATCGAAACACGCACGTGATCTTTAGACCTCAACCGGCCATATAAAAGGGGGGATAATTCGGGATGTCCGCTTCTCGAGAAAAAGTACGTTAGGCCAGCCAAGCGTACCTGTTTCTTGACAAGAATCGTGAGGCAAGCCCAAGAAGATGCTAGAGAAGCAGCCCTGCTTCGCCCTCCTTGCGGTAACCAGGATCCATGTAATTACTATGCCACCACCTCCCCTGCCTGTCTTTGTCCGTACAGACTTGGAAACCATGCGTCATGCCAGGGGCATACAAGATCCGCCATATCCACCAAGATTCCGGCACCCTTCCAATTATCTACCCGCAGCGGTACCAAGCAGAACCCAGTGAGCCAGAAGAAATCCAGCTGGGCTTGCACAACCTCGGTAGACAGGACACATCCAGTGTCGGACACGTATTCATACACAATAGCGTGATAATCTTCGCTCGGTGATATCTCTCGCAAAACGCCATCCACACGTGCTTCCGTGATCCGCATCCTCGAAGGCAGCGCGCAGAGCTCCTTGCCACTTATCGTGATCCAGCCATAGCATTTCCTCAGATGAGGGGCGGCGCTGTATTGAATCGCGCCAGGCGTGTCTCGAAACAACTGCCGGCTACGGCCCTCATCAGAGAAGGCATGAAGATTGAGAAGTGCGTCGCGGAAGGTCTTCGGTTGTGGATGCAAATGAGTAGAGTCGGAAGAGTTCTCGATCGCGAATCGCATCATCTCGAGGAGGGAGGCATTTTGGCATTCTCGCTGGGCCGCCCAGTATCGCGTGCCCGGCGGAGGGTGATTATCCCAGAACTTCATCGTTACCTAGCTGTCTCGAGACGTGCACAGAAACCTACAACTTTGAGCGCATAGGCGCAACCGTCGATATTTATCTTCCAGACAATCCCGTCTAGCCCATGGCCCAGCAGCTTCGTAAAGTTAATCTGTCCCTGCTGCTCAAAACGGCCCAGTCCACGCCGACGGAAGTTTCGCCAGGCGCAATCGCTTGCAACATCGTCCATAGATCTCTCGTCGAGAAATGATTGCTGCTTGGCACTGTGGCATCTCTGCTCAAAATTTGACAAGAGCAAGCTCGGCTTTGGCGGCTGCCAATGTATACGCTTAGACGAGGACATGTTGGTTGATGCAAGTTGGTTGGGGTCAGTGGAATTGATTCATGAATTCAGTTGCTCTCAGGTTTCAGTGGAACATAAATCCGCTCCTGCATCCCATGACGACAACCTTGTGGTTGTTGCCTACCCTGTGGTAAATGGCCGCTGTGCGCTTGGGCCACACTACTGTGGCGGTATATGTTGGCTTTTGCAAGCATGAACCATAAAGTCAGGCAACTGTGTTGACGTCGGGTATTTGCGTCAGTAATAAGGGGAAAAAACTGTGTTCTTTTTCATCGTTGAAGCAGCCCGCCTTTAAGGGAACGGCAAGCAGAATGGGTCAATGGGCACGGTCAAGGGCGCTTGTCAACGCCAAGCATACCAGCGACAACGGATTCCATATGACAGATAGCTGGGTTCTCGCTGGCCCCAAACTGGCATTGCTTGTCAAATTACAACTGCCGCTGCCACATACAACATGATTAACAAGCATCGATCCTGAGCTGCGACAAATCGAGAACACCATTCAATCCTTCTTGCAACGTATGGAGGACTACAAGCTGCAGAAGAGAATAGCCCAACAAGAACTCCAATACATGGAGAGAACAACACTGACGGTATTAGCGCCTTGGACGGCTCGCCATCCTTCTGCGAATTATTTCCTTCGAAAGGCGAAAGACAAACCCGCTCCCGCTCTTTTGACCCTTCTGACGAGGATACGCCGGTACCGGTGAAGGCAGTGGGCCCGAGGATGCCGAGGAAGCCTAATGGTAAAGTCATGAGGACTCATGCGACATGCTGGATACTGTGGTGCTTTGTTCGGTTTCTTCCTACTGACAATGCCCAGTATTGACTTGGGTCGGCACATCAGGCAGTCTCTTGTACCTTATGAGAGGCGAAATAACCTCTCATGATGCATTTCTCGGTCTGAGTCTTTGCTATGATGCAGCTGAAAAGACTAAATAATAGGCAACCGTGTTGGCATCGGGTCAGGATGCTATTGATGTGAAAGAGCATGTGTTTTTTGTTACCCACCTGGAGCGATCTAGATAGTTCGCAAGCACAGCGCAACTTTTTAGCCGGCCTTTCTGAGCAGCTGCATGCCGCCTCGGCAATTGATCAAATCCTGGCTGATATCATAACTCCCGACGGGCAAGGCGTGACTGGATGGAGCCAAGAAGCTTCAGGATACAATCCTCGGGGGCTCCGTCACCTCCCAAGACCAGTATTAGAATTAGCTCCTATAGATATACAACCGTATCCTTGGTAATAGGAACGGCAAAGCTAGCATCGAGCAGTAGGAAAGCGACCCGGGTTTATATTCTTCAGTTGTGGAGAGAACACCGGTGACAGTTTGACCAAAGTCCCCCTGGGCTTCATGGCAGAATGATGCATTAGACTCGCACAGCAGGACCCAACGGATACCGAGATCTCCTCTAGAATATCAAAGTTTTATCAGACATGAGCTGATTATAGAATTTCACACGAGACTTGTATATGCATGATATATGACGTGTCTCCCTTTCATCATGCGTAAAACCAAGCCTACCTATTCTGCTTGCTGTTCCCTTAAAGGCGGGCTGCTCAAACCTACAATCAACTCAAATCAGCTCACGTCCACTTTTACTTTGGCCTTCATGTATAAATTCTGGCCTCCTCCTTAAAATCCTCCCATCACTCCATCCATCTTTAACCATGTCGCCAACCAACGTTGGCATGACCACAATGGTACCGGTATACATGCTTCCAACCGAACTCGTGCTCCAAATCATGAGATCACTCTCGCCAGTCGACTTTCGATCACTCATTTCAGCATCCCGTGTCTTCTTCCGGTATTTCCTTTCCCATCGCCGCTACATTCTCCAACCTTTCGTATCTCAACTCAAGACGGAAACCTTGGAGAACCAATACCTCCTTTCACAGGCTTTGCTTGCTAGCCGTCTTCGTCTAATGCCACAAAACGACCCGTTCCCAGGTCCTCTGCTGAGGTTCAAGGTTGAATCAATTCTACAATCTCAGCCTCCATCTCCCGATACCTGGGAGGGTAATCTGTCCATCCTTTGCGAGCTCTATCATCACAGACAAGAGGCCAACCAGTTGATCACAGAGTACACGACCGAAGCATGGGACAAGCTATCATATGAGGCCAAGAGGAAAGCCAGATCCAGGCTCAGATTCACCGGGGGGTATTTCCATACTTTGAATCTCTCCCCTTCAGAGGTGTATCGGCTCGAAAAAGGCTTTCTGCAGTTTGAGATCCATCGGCACTCTCTACATTATAGTCACGCTAGACTGCTGCAGACCGGATTAAGTCCCCATATGAGGAGATCTATATGGGACTATGAACCATACGTGCCAAGAGACTGGGATTTGAGAGCTTTCCAGTCCATATTTCGCTTCGTCTTTGATGGGTATCGCCGGCTTATCCACCAGGTTGAAGACCAGCTCTGTCACGGAACCCAAGAACAGCCAGAGTCAAACTACGTGCGGCGGTTCCGTCAAAGAACAGTCCACGAAGAGCTGCACTATACTGCACATCTCTCTTCACGTGGGTATGGGCTCTTAAGAAATCTTCAGAAAATCCCCAAGACCCACGTCGAAAGCTTTATACTTGTAAGTTTCTTTTGTCTATGTTTACACGAGGTAAGTGTAGCTTCAGATACCTCAACACTTGGGGAAAAGGACAGACTATGTCTATCCCTTGGACGGCTTAGTGGCGAATCTGGTCCTGTTGAAGAGCCTTGGACGAGAGCCAGATATTTCTGGGACAAGAAGCGAGTTATTACGCTCAGGAGACTACTTGCATGATGGTTCCCATTGGCTGTCATCATTCCGAGGGGCTGCACCAGCAAATTGAGCCACCATGCTTCAGGCTTGCAAAATCCCCTAGCTGCCGACATTCAGTGGGTGAAACATTCGAAGCATCCGTCGGGATATAGTCTCTATCTATAGCGCCACTAACATAAGCGGACTTTCCCTTCCGCTCTCAGCATTAACGGCACCAAACGGCAAGTTCGTAAATGCGATCCTACTGGGCCCCCTAATCAAAGGTCAATTAATCCCATCTCAAACGAATTTGGGGTGTAATTCTCGAGCTAAACAACTGGAAAAGGACATCAAGAAATGGAGTATTCCTTTAACAGTGTTGGCAAGCCATTCGGCGAGTCGCTAATAAAGATATTTTAAGGGCTAAGGTAAGAGGTTAGGGTTAGATAGGGTTAGAATAGGCTTAGGATTATAGTTATATTAGGGCTAGGGCTTGGATTAGCCTTAGTTTATATTTAACTTGTATAATAGTTTATAATTAAGAATAGCACGCAATACTAACATTCGCAAACATCTTCTGCCTAAGAGGCAATCCAGCGTGCTCCACACAGGAGCAATAAGAAACTGCACAGTAGCTATAAGGGTACCCGAGACTCCACCTCTGTTCTGGCTAATTTAGTTAAAAAGAGTAATTTCTTTATTCTATGAGCGATATCTCGACCCGCCGCTAGAAGCTATCGGCGTCACTAACAGCCTCGACGTCCCTAGCCATCAACCTAGGCCCAACGGCAATCTCACGGCCAGGTCTCCCAAACGATTTCTCCATCCACTACTTCCTCCGTGGAGGGTTGCACATCCTGCAGCTCCTCACCGCGCAGCATGTGTCGCTGCGTGTCTCAGCGACAACCTCCTGCTCCACCGTATGGCCTGTTTTGCTGGGCTCGGCGCAGTACCGGAATCCCGTCTCTCTTCTGTACATGAGCTTGCCGCACCAGTATCGCCTGATCGTTATTTCGGTGACGCACATGTTGTCTAGATGGTGTGCGGTTCAGATAATCGGTGGTTTAGGTGTTATTGTTTGGATTGTATGTCGCTTGGGTGGTGCTGTCTCGCTTGGCTATATTGTCAAGTCTGGGGGCAGATGTCCTGGTATATATCCATGGTTGGTTAGCGCTCTGGGTGTGAATGCGTGACTGGGCAGGCTGCTGTTCACCACATCTGAGTTAGTGATGAGAAATAGCTCAGCCATGATTCGGATCAAGTTCTCAGACAAAAGGTGAACGACGGGCACTGCTGCTCTTTGAGCCGTGTTTTGTCATGGTCGACAAAGAGGTTCTTTGGAGTGACTGTGTGTTCATTCTGGTTCTCTTTTATCGTTGAAGCAGCCCGTGTTCAAGGGAACAGCAAGCAGAATAGATGTGTTCATTGTCAGGCCTGTTGCGCAGCCCATCATCTTCGGTCTATCATAGGCAGTGGACTGTTCATGCGCTTTCCATCACCAGGGAGACAATGCTGACGATGTCAAGGAAGCCATTGTTGACACCGTCAGATCAAATAGTACAGATATGCCACGAATAATCATCGTAGGTGCCAGGACCTGGGCGGGCAACAGACTGGACATTCACGGAAGCCATATCACAGCTAGATTTACCGAAAACGCCTTCTTTCTCTATAAGCACTATCTGGCTATCCTTCACCGTCACTCTCCCCGACCCGGCCTTCTCTGAGCACCTCGGTGACTAGACTGGTACACTCACTGGCGCTGCCCTCATCCTTTCCGCGACTGTCTCTGATTCTGTCCCTCGCAGCCCATCTGAAGGACCAGCCCGATCAAGTCTTCGTCTACGGCTGCTGCTCCCTCGGACAAGGATGGCACATGCGGCAAGTCCTCACACCGCATCTCGCTCGAGTCACGTCATCTTTGACCATCTCCCGGACGATCACGTGGCCGTCCTTTTCTCGAATGCCGCACGGTTTGAAGCCGACCTGTTTCCTGGGGATGATTCTCCCGCACCTGTATCTCATGATGGCGACTTGGATGGTGCACATATTTAGATGTCGATATCTGGTTGGTTATGCTTTGGGGGCGGGAGTTCCGGTCTTTATGCTAGTTTGTTGGGCATGCTGAGGGTGAGTAACGTGCGTGGCTGGGCGAACGTGACTTTGTATCAGTCATGAGCCAGATAAACCCGGCCTCGATTCAGCAAAATCTGTCCTTCATGACGTGAATGACCGACATGACGGATTTGACCCGTGTCACTGCCTCAGCAGCGTATTGCGGGTGATCAGTGTTTCCTCACGCTGGTTGCAACTCAAAGACCGTGTCAATGGTGATGAGATTTCAAAGGAGAGGACTGTTTTATTCAGTCTGCACGAGTACAAGTGCCATCTATATAATTTGCACTCGGCTCCGCTTACACGATCCAAACCCGCTTACCCTACACCCCCTCACCCCCATCCACCAGCCCATCATGACCCTTCAGCAAGAACGGCAGCTCCGAATCCTTCCACATGATAAATTCCGTCCCGAGGCAAAAGGGGCTATGGTGCCGCTAAACTACTCTCCTCTATTGTACTACGTATCTAGCTGCCGCTCATGAGTGCATTTCAGTTTGGTAGGGAGTCTTGCACTGCATCCCGACGAGAACAGCTAGCCTACACACCTGTACTTTGTCGCCAAAATGTCGGGATCCTGCCGAGAGACGCCTCCTCAAAGAACCGTGGGAGACGGTCATTATTCCTCTCCACCGTTTCTTCATCCTCGGAAGCGTCGCTTGTCGAAGGAATGTTTAGGCTTCGTCCCGCGTACCAGTCTTGCCATCGTTGTGACCTTCTCCGTGCTTTCTCAACCGACGCTGCAAATATAAAGCTCGCAGCCCATCTGTGATATTCGAGAGCATCCATCGATGGGAAGTGCTGCTCTACGTCACGATAGAGCCTCGTGTCGTCGAAAAAGCCCCACGCTCGCTGGCGGAAGATACGGAGCTGCAGTTCGTGGAGCCCGGACTGTCCTTCCCACGCTGTTTCACTACTTGGCACCTAGTATTGATCAAGCCTTTGTGTGTCGAGGTTCTTCAGACGAGTTTGACGTGAGGTCGGTGAAAGTCTCCACAGAAAGATATCCGGATCGTAAGCGTGTGACGGATTAATCGGCGAGAAGAGATATCTTCGTGAAACCCAAAGTCGATAGTACTCCTGGATTTCTTTGGCAAATATAAGAAGCCAGCTCTTGAGATAGTCATGACATGTGCCATCTTTGCTCAGCAGAGCCAGTATCTGCGTGAGAAGGTCAAGTCCAAGACAAGGAAGCACGTCAGCCAGGTGACGTCTGCCCGTATCAATAGCAGTTTTGAGGTATTCACCTGCGTCGAAGTAAACCGTATCGGGGTAGAGCAGCCCAGGCTCAGAATCTGGTGATGGATCGTTGTCTTTCCCTTCCCGCGGATTCTGGCTGAGACGGGTTCTCGTGTGGAAGACCTCGGGTCGATCCGGTAGCCAAGTATCCTGGCAGTGGGCGAATATCGAGCCATACGCGGCTTTCAAATACTCAAACACACCCCAGAATGCCATCCGCTCTAGTGGCTGAAGCTTCGCATAAACCTCTGCAGCCAGGTTGGCGGAGCGGGTGTGCTTGATCAAGGTCCAGACCGGCGGGCTGTACACCTTGCACAGCATCTCATATCTGAGGAAAGCTCCAAGGAACCGACGCCTCTCCGTGGCAGTCAACTCGCTAAACACGATTGATTTGGTGTCAACTGCCCGTCCCTTAAAGAGCCTGTCGTTGCCCGATACGATCGATGGAAGAGCAAGGTATGCTCGAGGGGGGAAAGGATCTGTCGCCTTTGAGACGTAGTCCTCGACGAACAGGACGATCCGTGAGAAGAGGTGACAAAGCTTCCAGAGAGTGCTGGGGCCGTGGTCCTGTCCCAAGGGATGAGGGAATTCATGTGCTGCCCATTGCCCAAGATGCTGATGGACAGACTCAAGGTCGGTGGAAGGGAAATATATGATGCCAAGGGCATCTTGGACGAGGTCGTCTTGGAGATGGCCTGAGATGATGCGAGTCAGTATTCTGCGCATGATTGTTCTCTTGGAGACGATGTACTGTGAACACATGACTGGCGATGCGCGAATAAGGCTCATGATACCTTTCCGGGATTCAACGTTGATGATGATCTCGGTCCGGATTTCCGAGGGGAGCTTGGAAAAGGAGTCCATCTTTCCAAGTTGTACAAGGCGGCAAGAGTATGTGGTGGATGGGTGGAATGGCTGATGAATGCTGGAAGATGTTCCTGGCCTGGACAGGTGTGATTAAAGGAGAGCTGGAGAGGTCAGGAACGAAGTGGTGCGTAGCTTTTTAAATCGCATTTCAATAACAAAATTTCTACTCGCGGGCTTGACTAAAGCAAGGTAGCCTGCAAAGGCCGCCCCCTCTCCTCGTCGGGTATGAATCAAACTTTAGGCTGACATATAGCACTGTCAACAGACTTCTAGGAATAAGCTTGCATAATGCAGCTGCGTGCAAGATGGACTTCAATCACACGCAAAGTGTAAGGCACCCAAAGACATTCGTAGTTGAGCATACCGAGGCCAAGCTTGATACGGTCAAGGTCTGACGAGGCTCTAACTCTTAAGCAGAGAAGGGAAACCCAAACCTCTGTCGGTTTTTAACTTTTTGTCTAGTTTGCTGCCTCGGAACTCGCTATTATCTTGTCACATTAGTTGATTATTTCCACAGTACTTTGGTTAGTGCCTTCGGCCAGAGCGTGCCAGTGGTGTCTCCGTTGCTTTAAATTCTCAAGCCGAGCATGTCCAGAGCCGAGATGAGATTTTTCTACCCCGTGTAGCTTCATGTAGCCTGGCCTGGTCTGGTCTGGTCCTCGCTCGATATGCCCCTTAATTTTATAATTTTGTCACGTCGTCCCACGGACGCTTAGAGAACCTTAACCTCCTCGCTCGCATCGTCATTGCCAAGGTCGAAGATAAACAGCGGCTCGTCGAAATTATCCGCAACACACCAGTTATCCAGAACGACCCGAACTGGCGTTGCCGCACATGGGTCGCCAAGGCTTTGTCCAGGATAGCTCAGGATGGCAGGGCTGTTGGGACCGCTGAACTGGATTGGGGAAAGATCGAGGCGGTTGCCCGTGAATATGTCGCGAGTAAACAGCGGCTGGAAGATATCTAAATGCCGCAGACATGGCGCTGCCGAAGCCGACGTGGGATATGCTCCAACAGAAGGAGGTTGTACCCTAGCTGGCAGGATCTGGTTATGGCCCTTGTTGATGTTACTTTCGTAGATCTGGCAGAATAGTAGTAAAAGTACGGTGCTTGATGTGGATTCAGCAAGCGATCAAAATTCTCCCCACCATCTTTGCCGTGTCTTTTCCATCTCCAACTCGACAGGGTACGCATCAAGGAACTCAGTGATCATAGACTGCCACGCTTGCCGAGTTAGGTTCCCACACCATGCAGAAGTATACTCCCAATAACAGGGATACCACCCCGCAAACTCCTAATCGATAATACCAACGACGCGATCACCGCGGACCAAGATGTTGAAAGGGTTCAGATCTCCATGAGTAAACACCGGAGAGGGCCACGGACCGTCCTGCTTGGCTGCCATTTCTTTGATTCCGCTCCAATCTTGATCGTCTTCGCGTTCTGGATGCTCTTCTGGCTTGAGATATTCACGCAGCCAGAGATGAAAGTCCTGAATGGTCTTGAACGGCCCGAACCTAGGCCTTGACCGAGGGATGCGGGAGTCGCGTAACGAGCCGCTTCGACAGCTCTCGACCCCCGTGCCCGGAGGTGGCGGAAGAGCCCTCAGTTCCTGGAATATATGCCGAAGCTGGACAAAGATGTTTTTGCGATCGGCATCCGACAGTGTTTTCCAGGCCTCTGCGAGGGAATTTCCCCGGATGCGCTCCATGGCGATAAAGGCCCGGTTCTTATGGACAAATGAGCAGTGGATGCCTGGTACGGGAATGGAAGTATTGGTGGCGACGAAACTCATAGTTGCTGCTTCGGTGAGATGGACAAACGGTCCCGTCTTGACGATCATGTGCCTGGAAATGGGAACACAAGGCCCATTATGTTGGTAGAAGAGCGCGGTAGTTTTGAGCGCGAGGCGGGTTAATAGACGGCGAAGAACTGTATTGTAGACGGCCAAGGAGCCTGTACCGTCGTGCTGAGTGGCTGTCCGATCGACAGGGGGGACCTATGGTGTTGACATTCCGAAGCTGGCGAAGCGGGATCATTGACATTCGTCGCTGAACTGACGAGACTAGAGTAGCCGCTTTAGGTATGGTGCATGGCTCTGAGTTCGTGGGGGTTGATGTGCGCTGTAGACACCGAGATGTGGGTTGTTCAAGGTGAGAATCGTTGTATTGGATTGTTGATGATGATGTTTGGGCAACGTGAGTGGTACACTGGTTAGGCGCTGTTTTAAAATTGGCACCGGTCGCGTTTGCTGACCGAGCACCAAAATATAGCGCTCTCGTTCGCTATTACTGTTATTTCTCTATTTATTTTTTGAAGTTTTTAATTGCCGTTATTATGCTTGGAAGCTGGGACTATGATGTATGTTAACACACTGTATGAGTTAGGTAGCTAGGCCTTAGGCAGCTAGGCCTTAGGCAGTCTCAATACCACCCCTATGCAAGTATGTTAACACAGTAGGGTGGATTGTTGCCTTATAGGTCGGCCGTTGCCAAATCGTCATTGACCACAGCTCTTAGGAGCAAGTGCAGTATGCTATATAAGATACTTCGTTACTTACTTTTATTAAGTAGCTATCAATAGACTCTAGGCTCCAGGGCTACTCTAGTACTTAGGATAGGGTTTATACTTAGGTTGCATTACAAGCCAAGTGATCATTAGTAGAGGCCATCTTTAGGCTAGTCAATTAGGTATAGCTACGTCTAGCATACGTAATAATCTTGGAGGTGGCTGGTGTTCGCCAGGCTGCCATCCGGAACTAGACAGGGTGGAGAGCAGCCACACCTCTGGGGTTATGAGACCAGAGTGATGAGATCATAGACCTGGGACGTATATAAAATACCGTCACCGGAAACATCTCAAGTAAATACATCCTTACCCTTCACTCATTAACAAAACTAGCTATATTAACTCACCCAACCCATGACCATGTCAGACAAGCCTACCTCCTCCGGTGCCAATGCCAGTGACACCGTGCCCAAGGCCATGGATGTCAAAGGGACCGTAGGAAAGCAGTTCACCGGTTCGTCAATTCACCCGCAGTCTCAGAACGTTGCTGATGTAGCTGCACAGAGCAAGGAGCGATTGGAGGAACGGCGCAGAAGATTGGCGGCCCGCTTGACAAGGAGGGAATGATTGGCAAGCAGTTCACTACCGAGGGCAGCATCGGGGGAGCTGTGCAGAATGCCATGGGCGGAGAGAAGAAGGCTTGACGCATGCGGTTATCGCTAAGGCGTCATCGAACGACTTTGTCATCTGCTATAAATACACTGATGTCATATTCCCTTGCAATATTTCCATACTTGATCAACAGGTACCAAGAAGAAGCTGTCCATTTTCTCCGTGTGACGAATAGGGCCAGCCGTGACCATGTCGTCTATCTAGTCTTCAGCTCCTCGTGTCTTGTCATCAAAGCGTATTGCATCGATGCGTCACGACACGCGACATCCACGGGCCAACGTGTCCCCTGGCGGTTGATTTCCCATCCCCCTCCGGCGCAACGCTCTCCTCGTCCGAATCCCACCCGTCGATCCACTCGTGTTGGCAAATCTCTCGTTCGGCAACAGGGAACCCATCCGTTCCACGCAGCCACAGGAACATGTTCCGGGTCATGGACTCGGAGCAGTCTCTGTCGCGGTTGAGGCCGTCGTATTGGATGGAGATTCTACTGGTGGAATCCGGACCATCTGTAGCCGCCAGAGGTGGCATCGCCGGGACGTCAACCGGGTCCTGGGCTGTCCGAGTCCCGTTAGTGCAGTTCCATGCCCAGCCGGCGTACCTAAGGGCATGCCTGGCCGGGCAGTGCGCGTGCAACTGCACTTCTAGGATACAGTCCTTGATATCTATGGTACCGAATGGACCGAAGGGGACCGTGGGTGGTTGAGTGTGATACTCAGCCTGGGACAAGAACATCAGGCGAGCGTCATTGGAACGCAACATCGTCTCGGCGCCTTCAGCAAGTTTCGGTACGGGGTCTTGCACAAAAGAAACGACAGTATCCGTCCAAGCCGCTGCATGCAAGTCCATTAGGAAGGCTACAGGGCGAGCCCATCTCATGATGTAGGTTTGCATATCAATGAGAACAGCTCCCAGCCAGAGGAAGCCTATCTTCGGGGCTCGGCTCATCAGGATCCGCGCCAGAACGTGGGGGTCCTTGGCGGGTTCGGAGTCAAGGATTGCGAAAGCAGCCTGCATCCACGCACCAGAGACGTTGCACTGGATAGCTGTATCAACGAAGACGCTGCTCAAGAGGGAGATGATACCCGTGGAGTTGCAGCTCAGGGTGAGGAGCCTGTCTAGTTGACGGTCATCTGCTCCCCACGGCGGACAGTCCGGCGTGGAGGGAGATTGAGGCCTTAGTCGCGGCGCAGGAGTGGTCCGAGGAGGAGGCAAAGAGATCTGCTTCATCGCTCTTCGGGAGGTGGGAAGAAGCAGCGCTGCCGCGAATGCAGCACGGCTCTGGTCAGGCACCCCATGGTAATTCGTGTAGTCCAGGATGTACCGCACAGCAGCCGAGAATGATGTGCCAGTTCGAGAGACAGGCAGGACTAAGCATGTACCACGAGAGAGGACCAAGGGTTTGTCGGATAGGAGTCTGACGGACCAGGGGGACTTGAGCAATCGGTCGTTGTGAGGGATGACTGCATTCCAGCCCTCTTCTGGGGCCAGAACTGCTGCCCACCATCTCGCAGCGTCACCAGTAAGGTCTCCAACATCCACAAAAGTTGAATCGTCGTTGCTGTTATGAGAGGCTACTCCGTCGTCGCCGTCGTCCCACAGAGCCTGGCTGTCGGTATATTGAATGGGAGACGCGCCGGGGATAATTTCTGTCCACCGTGCGGCCAGGGCATAAGCCCATGCGAGAGTAAGAACTGAAACATGGTTGCCTTCGTTGCCAAACCACTCTGGAAAGCCAGAGGAAGGTTTCGGAGAGAGGAATATGGGAGTTGCGCGGACTGTTGTGACCGTGAAGACGTAATTCCTGTTGAAGGGCGGCAAATCGCAGGCGCCTCGCGTCGTCTCCCAGGTAGATGTACCCGTAGCGTACAGCACACTAGAAGAGCTCCTATCGAGCTCCAGTTGTGGAGGAAAGTAGGGATGCCGGGGAATGACAGTCTCGAAGTCGAGGTCAGGCATCCGCCCTCTCAACGAAATTGCACCCTCGCGTAGCTGGAACCACGTGCGGTATCCACGCTCATAAAATCGTACAAAGGTCTCGTCTGTTGGACGAACAGCATCTTGCATGGTTGGTGATGCGCCAACCCCGAGGTCGCGTGGGGTTTGGTTGTTGTGGGAACGGAACGGTCGTTGCAGAGTGAACACAAAGGATCAAGACAAGTGCACGCCTTTGAGTGTGACGTCTTAGTCATCACATGCCTAGCGGTGCGAATACGGTAGGCTCAGCCTCATGCTGATAGACAAACGAAGGATAAAGTACCAGTCCAGTTGCTTTTGCTCCTTCGGGGGCGGGTTGCTGGCACGATAACAGAGAACACGGCTGGTCACACATCATTGACATTACTACCCGACATCACCACAGCTGCCTGGCATGGCCTCTCTTGCTGCAATGCAAGAAAGACTCAGACCTGATGCATCGTTAGAGGTTATATGTCCTCCCAGGGAGGTAATACAAGATACACTTTCTGGCTGCATCGCCGAAACCCTCATCAGTGCTGTCCCCTCCTCCAACTCCCCCAGTCGTTGCAAACCCTATCCACGTATAAATAGTGTTCATGTCCGCAAGGCGATTTCTCCCTCGTCACAACACAGCTCACCCTCACCAAAATGGCACCTCAGATTACATTTCCGCCAGAAATCCAGCTCTATATCCTAGAATGGCTGATGCAACCGCAAAGCAATCCAGACGGCTCCAGAATTCGCCTCTCTACCTGCGCTTGTGTCTGAAAACACTGGCAATGGGTTATAGAGCGAAGAACGTTTCACCACTTCACCCTCCATCCATCCGATATTCAGAACTTTGCACGCCTTGCTCGTCCCGAGCGGAGGGGCTACATCCAGCATATTCTCCTGGAGATTCCCATCAGAGATAGTACTCCTATCACTTTAGGGGACTGCGGCCTGATAGAGGTGGAGAACAACGTCACTTTCACTGCGGCAGTCCGGAGCCTTTGGAAGGTTCTCTCCGGTTGGAGGAGCCACCGCCTCACGGTTGAACTCGGCATCGTTTCATCATTCGAGATAAATATGGGTTACGACGATTGCAGAGAATTCCGCAGCATGTATTCCGACGTCCCGGAGCAAGGCTCCTCTCAAGAATCTGGCCAACGTGATCCACATCTGGAGCACTTGAAGGGCTTTCAAGATCCTCCTATTGATCCAGCATGGCGGAATGTTTGGAGCTGGCTGAATTGGAAGTTCTTGGGAAACACACCCCTCGAATTTCGCTTTCGCCCACTTCTGAATGCAGAAGATCAAGATGAGCACCATCTTCCCAAGGCAGATGTCATCGCTCGCCTACTCATTCGTCGGCGATACTTTCGGAATATCAGTGCAAAGGCCCTTTCTGAGATGTTCATCGCTGCACCTTGTATTGAAGCCATACACATTGAGCGATGGTGCTACGGCCGGAGAAAAAAAGAGAGAAACTGGGACAAGGGTATGGTTGCTCCTCACCCGCCTACAAGAGATCGTGTACACTGACATGCCTATAGGCTCCGCGTTACTTGGACATGAGTTGCCGCCTTCACTAAAGCAATTCAGCTTTTATGAAGAATTCAGTACCATGTACCACCGGCGACCCGGCAAGATGCAATTGCCGCGATCAAACAAGAGACTGCTCATGGCCATGGTTGAAACCAGCCGTCACCTTGAGCACCTCTCCGTCTCTTTCGCCATTGAAGCCCGGTCCTTCTTTTTGCGCACCCAGCAACTCGACTGGAGGTTTCTTATAACTGTCGCACTGACATCGGAAGTACTTCTATCCCGTTCAAGTGTCATGGTTAACGAACTAATCGAGAGTGCGGCTGAGGTAGCAAAGAAAATGCCCAAGCTCAAGATCCTTGAGATTTGGCACTGCAAGACTGGAGAGGCCGGTATCTTCCGATATGAGAAATTCAATAGGTCCAGCACCATCACTTGGCAGGGCACTTGGAGGTTCGACATGTCGCAGCAGGTTGAACAGGAGTGGCGCGAGATATTTGCCGATCCGGATGGCAGCCTGTATCAGCATAGGGTCAAGGTCATCAGCCTACCGCCTGAAGAGATCGCCAGTGTCAGGTCTGTCTTTACATACTTGAAGCTTCGGAAGTATATCCTTCATGATATCTCATGGACACAGGTATAAGACACAGTACAAATAGCCCAGCAACTGTGCCAGCCCCTTATTCATGATTCATTATGTGACAAGAAAAGCTAATAACGCTCAGACACCAACCCCGGGAATTCTTACTCGTTCCCAGGTGGTCCTGGCTGCACTTGTAACTTTAGTGGGTATATAATTCTTTATATGCCGAGCCTCCGTTTATTTTTCACCCAACCATGCCTTTCGCATTCCCTCGGCTAAACTAAACTGGCTTCTTACCTGTCTATTATCTCATGAACCATTCAAAAATGGCTCCCACCTTTCTCCTTCATCTGTTGTCCCTCGCATCCGTACCTACGATGGCAGTTCTGACGCTGCATATTATTTCACTGATGGACCAGATACGCCGTCTCTCCTTTCTCGCACTCTGTGTGCTCTGCCTCCTCTCGTCCATGGGCCCTCTATCTAGCCCTGTCAATTCGCCGGACGACGCAATAGACCCATTGAGACTCATCTAGTTTCTGCGACATAATAGACTCGCATGATAAGTCTAAGGTTTCATACTGATAGATATCAAACTCGTTCAGTATCACACGGGGGACCATATACATTTTGATAAGTTGAGAAAGAGAGCCATCACATTGGATTACGGCGGACTCTATTGTAAGAATTCCAGTTGGCCTAGCTCCAAGATTACTTCTCAGATCCTCTCTTATCGTCCTCCACGTTACCAAGTCATATAGCATAGCCCTTAGCCTCCGAGACTATGAGATCAACAACCCCCAGATCCGCAGGCAAACGTCAAGCTGAGGGAGCTCGACGAGAGATCAAACGAGATTACAGAAAGTTCAGAGGGATCCCCAGGGTTGCGACGGTCGCTGACGGAGAAGTTGCAGCTCTCCCGATCCGATATGTTGCCAGACTCGCTGTTGAGGACTATGACGCCCACGCCCCCGGGGCAAAGAGACAGTGTGTCAAAGTCTTCGGGGCCAGTACAGTCGCCGATGATGGCGTCGTTGGGAGAAGGGCAACTGAGCTCGTCTGTGCCGCGTTGGCGGCGAACCAGGTTAGAACTCCCCTGCAAATCAATGGATGTTAGCAAAGATATCCATTCTCTGCAGGTAGGTATGCAATTATTCACATCTTGGTTTATCGGAGAGGCTGTACAGCCCTGGAGAACCTGCAACAGGGCGGCGATGGGAATCAGAGAGAAATGCATTCTGTGATGGCGCGGTGTTAGTGAAGAGGGTGCAATGTTGAAACTCCAGCTCACTTGATCGGATTTTTTTTTTTAGCTTGCCTGAAGCTTAGTATAGTGGTAGTGAGGCTATAGATGAGTTGTAGCTGTGATGAGAGAGCGTGTCCATGAAGGAAGAACTCGTCCTTTCTCTTGGATTTTTATATTCATCTCAGTCTAATATCGCCTACTCGTACCTAGACAGATAGATTCCAAAGTCACCACCGCCCCACCCATCACTTGTCTCGCATAAATTCCAAGTCCAGATGAGGCGTCGCTTATTATTGATAGATGTTTTACTTGAACCTTAACTTGGTAGTGCCTTTCCGACCTTGCCGTATCAGGGCACCCAGCACGACATTCTGGGAATAGCCTGGTTCGGGATTTCGGAATTCGAACCCTTCCAGAGGATTCAGAGAACGCCCGGGAGCCCGGAAACGCTGAGAAGACGAACGGTTTAGATGAGCCCGAGGGCCCGAGATCTAGATTGGTCCCATCACGAGGACCAGATCAACTCCACCATAGTTGATTCTTCTACAATGCTTTTACAAGGGTGACCAAGTGGTGGCGTGGTATCTATTATTATTCTCCCAGAACATGCGATGACGACGGAACTAATTTCAGCACCGGAATTTGACGTTGATGAAAAGCAACTGCTAGGCCGCCAGGGGTCGCCAAGCAACCTATCCCGGCAGGCTGGAACGGCGCACCATCAGGCTGAGCGGCTGCAAGGGGGTGGCAATGTGCTGTGTGGACTCGACATAAATGACCAGGGGGAGACAACGGAGCATGATCGCTTTCAATATCCAGAATAAGGCACACGACGCGAAGGCATGGGGCGAGGCATACAGAGTAGAGAACATCCGATCGAGGGTGGGGATGTTATTGCATGTCTCGTTCAGGCCGCCGGAGAACGGGGTTTAGAAGAGTGCGTTAGGTAACTTGCTGGCCAGTCTTGGCTCCGAGAAGATGTGCCTCCCCGTCATAAGCCACCCGATTGAACCTCAGCCTTTTCCACCCACTCAAGAACCTCTCGTGCTCTCCGTCGTTAGTCCAACGAAGACCACCAGCACGGCTGCATACGCCGCCGTACTCGACATGACCTCCATCAGGCTAGTGAGGAAGATGGCCGCCATGAGTCCGAACGCAACGACGAATGCCGTGGTAGAAACCAACGCTGTGTAGAGAGTGTTGTGCAGGACCATCAGCCACATCGGGGCAATGAGAAAGATACCGCCCAGGGCGGCCACGCCGAGGCGCTGATGAAATCCCTTGGTCCAACTCCGCCTGTAGTTGTCCCGTCTTGTGTCGCCCACGAATTCGGGCCCGGCTGGGTGTTTCTGCCATTTACCCATGGCTCTGAACATCTTCTGGTCCCCAAGTCTGTCCCCTTCGTCGCCGATGACGTGCTCGAGCAGTTTCCTGTCGAGGTATTTTTCGCCGCTCACATAGAAAGGATCCTCGGGATGCAGGCTACGCCTTTCCATGTAATCGTAGTTCTGCAGAGCTTGTACTATGCCATTCCGCCGTCAGCACTAGCACTGCATCCCGAGACCAACATGAATCGAGGCCAAGCAGAAGAAGACGTACTATATTCTCCCAGAGTCTTTTGCCATTCTGCAGGCTCCTCGGCTTCGAATCTCAGGGCAGCCGCATGCTTGACGAGCTTCTCCCGGAGCTGTTCCAAGTACATCCGCTGCAGCACCGCGAGATTGATCCTATAACTCTGGAGGGTGTTAGTTGCTTTCGCGCGGCATCTCCAAGAATGTAGACTTGCCTGCTCGAGTTCCCTAGGCTGTTGATCTTGGCCATTGCCTTTCATTGCCTGCCACCTTTCCCGCATCGAGTCCGCCCAGGTTTTGTTCTCTGATATCCTGGTAATGATGTTGTCGATATCGAGATCAATTATCCAGCGACTCTGGCTGAGGTCCACGAGGATCTCGTCGAGGCTCTCCTCGTCGTTTGTCTCCACATCGCTTCCAAAGTTCAGGCAGTTGAACATGATGCCGTTGCCCGTTCAAGGCTCAACAAGGCACATCCAGGTTCCCAAGGTTGGGGAGTGAGTCTGTTCCACCAAAAGGCCTCGGCCAGGGAGCCTGATATCCTAGGTCAAGGGAAAAGAAAAAGGTGGCTGAGGCTGAGCCCAGTGGAGTGCAGAAAGCCACACTGTGATACAAGCCCACGATTGGTAGATTTTACCGAGCTGATGCGGCATGATCATTTTCGGGCTGCCTGCCGGAGGCCTGAAGATGCCCAACTATAAGGAAGGACGGTTCCGCCTTGTTCGGTATTTCTAGCCAAGGCTCACTCGCCCGCAGCCAGGGGTTATCTCAGTTTGGAGTAGCAATCCACCATTCGATACTGGCGATAAAGACCTCTCGACACTAGCAACAAAGACCAAAAGTTGATCAGCAATGTCACCCCTCCCGCGTCCGCGATGCGTAATAACTGTCAGCGACGTCCAACCACCAGCTGTCACACTTCAATTCTCCCACCGCAAGTATGCGACACTCTACCGCGAGTTCCTAGACCGAACGGCCACCGATGATGGAAGTTTCACCTACACATGTCCGGTCGAGAACAATGACATGGTCATCACCATTCTCTCCACGGGCTCTGCCGCGCCAATACACTATGTGGAAGGCAACCCCGTATTCGCGTCTGAGAAGGATGCCCAGGCCTGGGAGAAGCGGATGGCGCTGTGCAGGGCACCGCGATCGAGTAATGAGCGAGTTATTTTACGGGAGCTTCGTGGGAGGGTATATAAAAAAAAGCTTCAGATCTCAGAGAAAGACTGGGATAAGGCATGGGAGGAAGCGGTGCTGGTGGGAAGACCTAGAATTAGTATACGACGTTAGCTTAAATATACGAGTATTATATGCGTAATATGCAGCTGAGGCTTAGGATTTACTTGGCCAGATACCCCGTGAGGCCAGCGTTCTCTTGAATCTTTAGCACTCCTCTTTTCTCGTTCCCTAAAATCTGCCTTGCCCAGTTTTGCTGCCTACCATTCAACTCCAAACCTGGGAGCCAAACCGAAGTACCAACAGGTCCTATTCCGGTTCAATATGTGAGGACAGAATATTTCATATATCTATGCAAAAGACTTGATAATCTCCTTCAGCTCATCCTCTGTCGTGCGAGTTATACCCGCGAGATCATTATGAATCCCATCAATCTGCCCTCCATATCCAGGCGTGAACATGATCTTGAACACCATCGGGTCAACAACCGGAATATCAAATTGACCCGCAAACATCTTTTGCTCAGCAATCTCTGCATTCTTATCCATGTCCACGTACTCGACCTGCCAGTCGCCAGGCAGCACTTCCCTGGCCGCGGCGAGGATCTGGAGCTGGCTGGGCCGGTAGCTTTCTACCAGCATCACCTCGTTCTCCGTCTCTTCCGGGTGACTGAGGGCGCCCACTACTGCCTTTGCGTAGTCGTTCATCTTGGTTATGGAAAAGGGTCTGTTTCCGTCGCTCTGGATGTTGAATCTGCGCTGACTTATGGGCATGAGTTCCTCATATGTCAACACCCATTCGACGAAGCCTCCGCCGTAGATGCTAGTGTACGTGAGCTTGCCTTCCTTAGCAGCATCGACTAATCTCTCTTCAATTTCAAGTTTCGTCTTCATGAACGGCATTTTGCGGACTAGCGGGTTGCGGAGGTCGACTCCATACTCGGACGGGATGAAGCGATGGACACCGGCTTTGATTGCTGCTTCGATGGGCTTGAACTGAAGCTCCGCAAGGTGTCCTGGTATCACGGCGACTATTGCGTCCTGGCCCTTGAATGATTCCGTGAGACTGTCCACGTCGTCGTAGTTGATGGGCGCGGACTTTACGCCTGCGGGAAGAGAAGCGTTACCCGCCCGGGTGAAGACTGTTATATCGAATAGGCCTGATGAAGCGAGGTTCTTGGTAATGTATGTGCCCAGGCCTCCAGTCCCCTAAACAAATGTTAGTCCATGTCATTATGTCCATCAAGAAAGAGCGTGAGGGTAAACCACTAACCCCTAGAACACCGACCGTCTTGATTTCGACCATGTTTTCTGAACGCTTTTCTTGAGTAGTTGAAATGCACCCACGGACTGCATCTTGCAAGATTTGAGATTTGCACGAGTGATGTGTGCTAACGGTAATATAGGGATTCGGCCACTCGCGATCTCGGCCGATAAATGCCGAGAAACCAACCCTATCGGACATATCGGGCTTCTTTCCCGATTCGAAACCATACTACATCGGCACGCTAAGATTTGGCGATAAGCTACAGTCTAGATGAGGTTAGGGACCTGTGGCACCGTTCTCTGATGCCCGTGGCGGTGTCGAGGAATTGTGTGGTTCTTTGGAGGTTAGAGGGGGTTGCTCTCATGAAATGAAGCATCTGATGAACTCAGCCGGGACTTATGCAGTAAATCCCAAGTCACGTCAACTCTTATGCGCTTATATAAACCTAGTGATATAAGAGTATCAGACCTAGACATCTCAGCAGGTTGCATCAGTCGCACGCTGGGGTTCGTCATCGCGCTTCCTCCTCCATGCCGAGGAAGTCAGCGAGCCAAGACGGACCGCCTTCGGCGACACTTCACTTTGGAAACAGTTGCAGAAGTGTATGTGTCAAGACGCAGCCTGTCGAAGCCAGACGCATACGGAACACGTTGGTTTGTATAGACACTACGGCCGGCCTCCAACAGGCCACGGCTAGGAACAACAATGACAAAGAAACATGGGCTCCTCTCTTACCCGTTACCGGCCCCAAAGCAGCTTGTTACCCCACGCAGCCATCATTAGATATAATTGTGAAGTTTCAGGTTGTTAGGCCACGGAACCAAAAGTAGGGGACCCCTTGCTAAAGGCACGGGATCTAACATCTTTTCAAGCTTCATAATAATTGGAGGATCCGTTACAAAGTCTTGGTTAACAAGCTGGATCGTCGTTTATTTGCAAATTGCCTTCCAAATAGCCATCTCATTCCATCCCACGCGGCGTTCTTACTGAATAAATGCCGGATTCGCCTTGAGAGCTTCAAAGTATGTCACCTCACGCCCTAGAACCACTTTGGCCTTCTTCCTCTGTACCAGACTGCGGATATACTCCCGACTACGGTGCCACGAGTTGAAATCTCTGATTATCGCCCCAGCCGCAGTTCTCGGCAACGCGGAACGCATCGCCTGTGAGGACCGCGGAGCCTGTGTGCCCAAGCTCGATTTCCATTATGATGCCGCCGGCAGTATGGCGTGGGCAAAGATGCGGCGTGGTTTCTTGGGAAAGCTCACACGCCGCTCCGGAGAATGTCTTCCAATTCAATCGGTCGACTGGAAGGTAGTCAGGCTGGTAGGTCCCCTTCTCGATGCCTGTGGCAGTCGCCCCAAAGGCGTTTTTGAGCTCTTCTTCGTGACACCAGATTTCCATACCCAATCACGTCAGTAGTTAAACCCTGGGGGCAGGATGTCAGACGTACCAGAATCTACAAAATGCTACAGACCCTCCAGCGTGATACTGGCATAGGTGACTCGTCACGACTGCCTTGACGTCTGATATGTCTCCGACACCCGTGGCTTTGATTGCCTCGGGCAGCCCCCTGAGTATGATGCTGAGACCGTTGCGTCGGCAGTCAAATTCCTCACTTTGGAGGAACGGGAACGCCGTGCAGGCCGCAAGGTGCTTACATTGGAGGCTGATGGTTTGGAAATAACAGTTGAAGACTGCATTGAAGTCAGTCAGGACGTATTTACGGGGCCAAAGGAGGAGGAAGTTAAAGCATCAAGTTAACTGGTGTATATACATGACATGCCCCCGGTCGCAAATATCACATATTGTTCTCATAATGAAGTGACTTCCAAATTTATGGAAACCCCTCCTGTTTAGAAGTACTTTTTTTTTTTTTCTTTTTTTTTTCTTTTGCGAGTCAAGGGCCCCTTTTGCTGCTCAGCGCCCCCCCCCTTGGTCGCAGCTGGAATTGGAGGACCCCGCCACAAGTATGGGGCCAGTGCCACCTGGGTTATCAGAGGAGCCAGACTCGACAGAGTCTTGGCGAAGTATTTTGCAAAGGCGTTGAGTACGGCCCGGGATTCTGAGAGAGTGACATGCGCCGGAAACCCTAACGACCAGTCATCCTCCCCTGGCCTGCCGCCGCTTTGGTGCCTGGAAGGTTCTTGGGGCCGAGTCAAAATGATGCAAGAGGCACTCTCAGTCGGCTCTTTTGTAAGCCACCTGGGTGACGACTTGCCCTACTGTGCTCCGGTGACATCTTTACGGTGTTCACATGTTAGCTTGATGTATCCTTCGAATCCTTCACAGTATTCGCTTTCGACTATAAGAAGCCGCCACGGCGCCCAATACTGGGGTAAAATACTGTGTATTGTGAACCGTTGCTAAGGATTATGTAGCTTGCATGTTATCATTGCTTACTATAACACATCGCTCTTTTGGCTCCGAGCAAGCCCACAATACACCTTGCGGTAGATCCCGCTGGCCTGGTCACCTGGCTCCAATCGAGAGCTCAGATGTAGTCCTTGACTCAAAGCCACCGGTCACGCCAAGGCGGCACTAACCTTGTGGAAGGGGGTTCCGCCCGGCCGGCTTTTGCGGATGGCTCGACGCCCCAGATTAACTACGCACGGACTGCAGACTGCAGTTCGTGGACTCGCAGCTCTAGAGCCCCCCTGCCCGGTGTTGTTGTCCGCTGCCGGCGTAGGTTGCCTGTGTGTTGACAATAACAGTGTCCTCCTTATCTACGGCCGTCGTCTGGCGATTCGTTGCCCTCGTCGTTGGGGACCGTCCCCGTCCGGGCCGCTGTGTTGGCTCGAGGATATGACCATCGCGTCGGTTCCCTGTTTCGATTGGTTGCTCAAGGATCGGTCTGCTGGTCTCCAGATAAGGCCATCATCGATAATCCGGTTGGCATCCTCTGCCGCATGCTAGTGCCAAGTTGCTCCGTCTTGAACCAGTTGTCCACGTCCCACGAGATGGCCGCGCTCGGGAGCGGAATCGATCTCTCTTGGACCGGGCGGAACTTTTCGCAGTAATATTCCGTACACACAATAAACACACATTAGGTCCCTTCGAAAAGGGAGAACTACGCGCTTAATGAACACCAATACTCGAGAATCTAGCAAGGCTTGCCTCAATTACCCCACTTCCAGCCGCTCCAGTGATACGTCACTCATGCTATGGGCTGGTCCGCTGGAGCTTACTGCCGCTCCTGTGCCAAACTTGTTGGATGTTACCAGCCTCGCCTCGTCTGCTTCGAGATGCTGGACTTTGAACGTCCTCTGTAACTCGATCCTGCCGCTTATTTTCCCCGAGATGGACTCTCCCCGAGAAGGAAGCTCGACGAGAGCATGGCGATGATGTTGCTCCCTATAGGAGTGAGGACTGCTTGGGCTGTATGACGAACCGCCAAGGATCGGGAAAACACGGAGAACTAAAACGCGTATGGCCGGCATGGATGCGCAGATAAGGCCGACGTGGATCTCGATAGTGGACCAGATGGTGATTTCGTATTGATCATAGGTTGGGTTCTGTGAAAAGCCAAAGGTAACCAGAGTTTGCAAGCGCAGGATGCTCACGATAGTGATGCTATCGAGGTTAGCGGCGAGGCAAGAAATCCTGGACCCAAGTCACTCACAAGGTCCCAACGACAAACATAGCAACAATGGCGATCTTCTTCTTCCAGTGCATAGTTAGGCCTCGCAGGCACCATAACGGAATTGCCAGCATCCATAGGTCCAAGGCAATACTGATAGCCGCATTCGCCCAGGTGTATGCGTTGGCACTCAGGCTAAAACCGTTAGCGCTCGAAGGTCGCATGCGAGGAAGCCTGATATACCATGTTCCGTGATGTTCCCCATCCCATCCAGTCCAGAAAAGGCTGATGGGAGTGCATTGAAATGCGTGAATAAAGAGGAACACAATACCGTAAATAGCATTGAAGATGATAGTTCCCCAGAGAAGGTAATACGAGAATCCAACGAAGAAGATTCGAAGGTAGAAGAACAATAGCGCCATCTTGAGCAGAGAGACCAGGGGGAAGTACAAGAGTCCCTGGATGTAGAAGTAGAATCCAGCCTTGGTGATGTCGTCAAAATCGAGTGTCCAAATATCCTTTCCGAAGCCATACTTGAACGGGCCGTGGATAGTGAGCGCGGTGATTGGAACTATGCAACAGAAGAACGAGATACTGGTGAAGAGGTCATCGAGGCCGAAGTCCGAGTGCATAAGAAAAATCTTGGATACGAAGCGCAAAGAAATCGACACGCTCGACAAAACGATGAGGATAAGTGTGGCCTTGAGCATCGAGCCCGTCCGATCGCGGATAGGGGCATGGCAATAGGTGCTGGTCGAGTTGTGGGTGGCTACTCAATCAGCATCACGTTCATTGTCAAGCAGAGGAATGCATATTACTCAAGGATTCTTTGACAGAACAGCTCTTGGACACGCATATCGATGCGACTGGCAAGACCTCATTGGTACATAGGCAATTGCTGTCGTCGGAGCCGCAGTTGGACTTGGAGATGGCATCACTGAGGCAGGATCTCTACTTGGCAGCAGATTAGCAGGAGGAGGGCGACGGCGTGCACAGAGCTGGGAAAAGGCGTACCGCGCACTGGGGCAATTCGGAGAGCAGTTCATTTGTCGAAGTATCTGCCGCCGTCGCCGAGCACGGCAGCAGGGCCGCCAACAAAGGCACAATCCACATCATGACAATGCAGTCGGAGACTCGAGGCCGTAAGGACGGACCCAAGGCCAACCAAGGCTGCGGTTCGTCGAGGAATTTAACCCTCGCTGCACGGGGACAAGGTCGACTTTGCCTACTTCCGGAATTGGGGCCTGCAAGGGCGGGCGCGGGATCAGCGCTAGCGAGAGACTAGTAATGGGTCCATGCACGGGGATCCGGCATGGCTGATCTTAGTTTGGTGCTCTGACACTGCTCGGACATGTGTGAAAGGGGCTTGGGCGGCGGCACTGGGTAATGGCGGCGGGGGAGACGCCCTTCGGGCGGGGAACTGGGTGATTTAGGCCGGGGGAGGGGGGATCAATGTCATTTGGCTGGCATCAGTTTTCCATGACAACGCAAGAAGGTTGCCACCGCCCCTTGCAACGCTGGACGCTATGTCAGAGTTTCACTTGTCGCACCGAGATTTGGACTGGGACAACTAAGCTAGTCGAGGTCCCCGTTTTTACGTTGCAGATCCTTTGTTGGAATGTGGCCCCTGGCGGCCCCCGTGGCGTACACTGAAGGATTTCAGGGCGTTAACTTAGGCACCGTCCGGGGACTCTCGACCGTAACTGCTTCCGGCACTCAACTTTGTGTGTAACCAATAAGAGAGGGCCGCAGTGTACTACGTCGTCAGGGGCCCGTCTCATCCCCCTAACACGGATTAGATTAGTAGCCCGCGATCGATGTTGTCTCTTCTCCTCATACCTTGTTGCATATATATGCATGCCCATTAGCTGCTGCGGCCGCACCTACCCTAGACATTATAAACACACCACGTGATATTCCGAAATCTACCTCTATTTGTCTCCGCTATAGTCTTTATTAGTAAAATTGCGCATTTGAAGGCGGACCGCGGAAACATTATAAAAGTACCAAACAGGATGTCCAGTAGTTGTCTGCTGTTGACTACGATCTACCTACTTAATCGGCACTATTCAAACCGTATCCTCTAGCACCCTCAGCCCCAAACATCCTCAAACCAACGGTGTCCCTTCTTCTGCTTCGCCCGCCACTTTTCAGCCTCGACATCAGACCAGCCCCTGGTCTCCTGCATGGCCTGACTCAACGTATTTCCGACCTCCTTGGCCATGGTCGCAGCACCACAGATGTAGAAAGCAGCGTCTTGATCATGCAACAGTCCGAGAACATCCTCGCGGCGTTGCCGGACCATGTCTTGAACATAGGTTTTTGCCCCGCCAGCTCGAGAGAATGCCGGCACGAGTTCGAGCTTTCCCTCCAGGGGCCCGGAGCTCAGCTCCTCAAGTTCTTGCGCGTACAAGTAGTCGGACTCGTTCTGGCATCCAAAGAACAGCATCATTTGACCAACTTCCCGGCCGACGGAGGCAAGGCGGGCGCGCTCCTGGGCGAAGGCCCGGAAGGGGGCGATTCCAGTTCCAGCGGCAACCATGACGAGGGGAGTGCTGGCAGTGATTGGGAGCTTGAATGTCGACTGCCGGATTTGGATCTGAAGCATTGATCGGCTGGCGACTACATCTTCGCTGGCTGTTGTTTGGGCGAGAAAAGAACTTGTGATTCCCGGGATTACAACGTCTGGTTGGCCGCTGAGCGTCGATGGCTTGACAGAAACGGTGAGAGTGACGTGGCGGGAAGAAGTGATTCTTGAGCTGGAGATGGAGTAGAGCCGGGGCTGCATGGCTGGCAGAGAGTCGATTACAAATGACAGTGGGAGGTTATTCCAAGAAACCGAAGGATCAAATGCCGAGGCGTAAGCCAAGAGTCGAGAGAAGGTGAGGTAATTGGCCTGCAAAAAAGCAGCGTAGGTTTCCCTGTCCTTGCTGATAGCTCGAAGCTGATTCTGGACAACACTGCTGGGAGCTACACGAGACAGAGAAAGAACCGTCTCTCGGGGAACCGGGCTGCAGATTTCCAGGTAATGGCGGAAGAGGGCTTCGATCGTGGTAGAGCCAGGAACCTTGGGCTCGTCGTAGCCAGATCGAGTGCTAATGCGGATGGGACTGGATCGCTTGTCTTCCAGACCCAGGATGCGGAGAAGAGTGTTGACTTGTTCTGGGGAGTTCTCGGGCCAGACGGCTATGTGATCACCGGTCTTGTACTTGACTTGGGCGTGGGCCTTTATATCGACCTTGACCTCGATGCAGGATCGGCCTTGGTCGGCATATCGCGCCAGTTGAGTGCGGGAAATGACGGGCACTGACACGATATCCGAGTGGCCCGAGATGGGCTTTGAACTGGCCTTGTTGAAAGGAATTCCAAGGTTGAGATCGCTTGAAGGGATGACTTCCTCCACGACATCAACCTGGGGCTCGTACTCGGCCTCAACCTCGACGAGACCCCGCTCAGCAGCCAGGGCTGCGAAAAGGCGCTCTTTCCAGTCCATAAAGTCCTCCTCAGTCGTACGAGTTGCCTCATTCCCCCTTCCAGTAGGGACCAGCGGAACGGCCCCAAACTTGAGCAGCGTCGAAGACACCTCATCGATAGTCTTGTTAAAGTACCGATAGTTTGAGTTGCCGCATCCAAAAGCGCCAAACATGAGCTGGTGCAAACCAACGTTGATAGCAGAGCGCGTCCAGGAGATAAAGTCCTGGGCGTTGTCGCTTGGATCACCCTCTCCGTATGTGGACATGATGAAGATGGCTGGAGTAGTGCTAGGGATGAGGGCAATGGACTCGGCGTCGTAGTCAGACAGGTCTGCTACCACGGCAGTGAGCCTGTACCGCTGATGGGCTTCTCGGGCGAGGCGAGAAGCGAAGCCCTCGGCGGTGCCTGATTGTGAGCCCCAGAAGACGACCAAGTCGGCGTTGCTATCCTTGATGAGATCTGCGATATTCCGTGACTTCTTGGTGACTTGGACGTCTGTGCCGGCGCGGGCTTGTGGTCGCTGAAACCACATGTAGTGGTAGGGGTCTTTCTTGGGGAAGATGCTGCCCTTGTTGATGACAAAGGCCGAGCCCAAGAGGACCAGTGGGAGGAGGAAATAGTCATCGTGGCTGATGTTCTTGGACAGCGATTCGAAGGCATCGGTGATGGCCTGAGTGCCGGTGCTGTTGAACGCCATGGCAACGGAGTTGGGAAGAGACAGAAAAACAGCGCTATCAATAGAAAATGAAATAGGATGGAGATGGGGTTGTCTTGAGATGGAGTTGGGTTCATCATATCGAGCGATGGTTGATATACACAGACGTCAACGAGAGAGCGCAACTACTATCTCTTCATGCAGAGTCGATGCAAGAGTTCCCAAAGAGAAAATACTTCGCCGGGGGATCTTAACGTGTTGGTGTTGCGATGGCGAATTGGAGAACGCCGATCACACCAAGGCTGGAGCTTGTCCCAAAGAGGAGAACATTCGCCGGCACCGAACGCCTCCTAACAACTAGTCAGAGCTATTTTCGAGATCCATTTGTCACTTGCAGCTCGCGTCGGAAAAATATGTGGGAACTCGTGGGAACTCTGTATCAAATGACCACCAGCAAGGCCTGGGTCGCTCATACTTGCCTGAAATATTCAGCGGGACTGAGTCGTCACAAAGCAAGCAAGTTGGAGAATTGCCAGAATGGATCTTGCGAGAAGGAATTGGCTATCAAGGCCGGCGATATTTGCCTCATGAGGTTAGCGATGGCTTTCCGGTTCCCCGCACTGTCAATGCCTAATAAATGTTTTGTGGTTGATATAATATCTCTTTCCTTAATGGTCTTTTACCCAGATCAGTAGTCTTCCCCCGGGTTTTATTGTCTCTTCCCATCAGATTTCCTGCTGGGCAGAATTGTAGCCCTGGGTATAAGAGGCTTTCTCGGCTAGTCGAATTCCAACAAACCGATCCCAGTCCAACTTGTCGTCAACTTCCCTCCTCTCTCTCTTCGTACCTTGGTGCCCTGGACTACATCCACCATGCTGGGCTACATAGCTCTGGGCGTCGTCGCCGCCCTAGCCTTTGGCTACCTGATCGTCAAGCCCATAGTCGTCTACTTCCTCGACCCCAAGGGCTTCCGCAAGTATCCCAACTACGCCCTCCTCTCTGGAATCACCGATTTCAGACACTGCTACACGGCATCTCAGGGCTTCCGATCCCGGGCCTTGTACGAGGCCCACAAGAAGACCGGCCACCCCATCCTGAGAATTGGTCCCAACTCGCTTTCTTTTGGCGACAGCCGCGCGATCAAGCAGATCTACGGCCACAGCACCAAGTGTGTCAAGGATGACAACTATGTTGTCTTATCCGGATCGCACCGTCACCTCTTTGACGTCGTTGATAAGGCGGACCACTCCCGCAAGCGACGGCTCCTCTCTGCGGCGTTTGCCATCAAGAACCTCGAAAAGTGGGAGTACAAGGTGGCCTACACTGCCAAGCGACTCTTCGAGGCCTTTGATAAGAAGTGCACTGCTCCGTTGAAGGGTTCTATTCCTGACCCTCAGGATGTGAACCTTGACTTTAACCACTGGATCAACCTGTGGACTATCGAGGCTATCTGCTACATCACTCTGTCTACCAAGATGGATCTCCTCGATACTGGAAGCGATGAAGTCACTGCTGAGAAACGCGATGGTACGCGTTACCGCGGACTCTACCGCCATGCGAGGGACCAGAATGCCATCGCCCAGGCTGTCTTTGTGTGGGACTACAACCTCTGGCCATGGGTCAAATGGTTGACCAAAGCTATCCCGACCAAGTACCAGCAGATCTGGAAGGAGGGCCAGCCGTGGGATGACATCTACTACCACCAGGCTGCTGAACGACTTCGACGCTTTGAGGCGGGCGAAAAGCTCGATGACTTCTTTTCGTGTCTTATGGAGGACAAGACTGGAAGTCCTAATAACCTTGAGTGGGGCGAGATTGTATCTGAGATTGGCGCCATCATCAATGCTGGTTCCGACACCACGGCCATTGCCCTCACTCAGACGTTAGAGTTGCTCATCAAGCACCCGCAGCACATGGATCGTCTTCGAAAAGAGATCGACGGCGTCTTGGAGCCCGATGAGGTCATCGCTCCCTACGACAAAGTCAAGGATCTCCCCTTCCTCAGAGCCTGCATCGACGAGTCCCTCCGAATCATTCCTCCTACTTCTGCCGGCCTTCCACGCCGCACCCCCGCCGAGGGCGCTCAAATCCTTGATCAATGGATCCCCGGGGACACAAGCGTCAACATGACCATTTACGCCACACACCGAGACCCCAAGGTGTTTCCCGACCCGGAGACGTACAACCCCGTCAGATGGATGGATCCCGATGAGAGGAAGCGCATGGAGCCGCTGTTTATTCCCTTCTCTACGGGTGCGAGGGGATGCATCGGACGGAATATTTCGTACCTGGAGCAGATTGTTGTGTTGGCGTCACTGGTGCATCGGTATGAGTTTGCGCTGCCGACGCCTGGTTTTGAGATGTATAGGCATGAGGCTTTTAACATTATCTGTGGGGAGTTGCCGATCAAGATTTGGCGACGGGATATATAATGGCATGGTAGAATGAGGATTGGGATTTGAGTGGAGGATTGGGATTTGAGTGGAGGATTGGGATTTGAGTGGAGGATTTAGGGTTGAGAGTATAGATTGGGGAGCCTGTTGTTGCTTGACATGGTCACGATAAGATAGGTGCATAGAGGGCTGGATAGAACTACCACTGATTAAAAATGATCTGAAGTTTGTTCATGTAATTGTGTCATCTTCTCGATGCACGCAAGTAGACGCCCCACGAAAGCTCCCAGAATCATGACGCCTCAGGGAGGCATGAGATAGGAACCACGGTCCACTCTTGTCGTGTACCAATTTCACATCACCAATAGCTGGCATCCCTCCGGGAGCACAGAAGCCTCATGTCAGATCTGGCAGACCGTGGCCCAGGTCCAAGGCCGGCAGCATCAGCTGGTGTCTGATACCAAAACAGGCCCGCCTGGGTCTATTCATCCCTGATTACCCGAGCTTACGTCTTCCAGACTACCGGCTCCATGTCCCCCACAAACCCCAACTGGAGTAGGTGGTGGCGTCTCGAAACTCGCCTCCACTAGCACACTCAATACGGAAGTCTTTCGCTGAGATGCACCCAAGAACAGTTGGGTTGAACAACGTTCATGGCCCGACGTCGTTGGCGAGTCTGGAGAGTCCAATAGGAATACAGAGAGGGTAAGAAAGCTATGCCTGATCACGTCGACCCCATGGGGATGCCGGAGGGAGCGTTGGACCGCGGATGGGCAAGAGTCTGGACTGGGGAAGTCCGAGTGTCTATCCGCCCTCGGGGCTTGTGCTCCAGCACGTCGGCAGAGAATAACATGGGATGACCACTTGCCGCGGATCCCACGCGGATCATTTATGATGTCGTCGGGTGGAATATATTTCCTAAAAGTGCTATGCTTGTGATATTTCGATGCGGGTCTCCTCCGCCGCGCCTGAGCATGAGGCCACGGTTGCTGCTCTATGCCTCGAAGATAAAAAAGCCCCCGCCGTGTAAATCTAGTAGCTATCCATACCGAATATATTTCTCACTTTGGAGCTTAGATGCTCGGTGCTTAGGATTTAGTAAACCTCCATATTTTTAAGAACGGCTGCAATAATAGCTCTGAGTGTGACAACTTAACTCTTCTACTATACAACACTGAGTATATCGATCTATACTATTAGCTGTCTTTACTATTACAACTAACCAGATTACACATAAAAACAAAACTCTAAAAGGTAAGTTAGTTATTGGTCTAGTTAGAGGTTAAGATAGAGTATTATATAACCTTATTATTAAGATAAGGCTTTTTGATTTAGAAAGCTAAGTGATAACTTTATGGATACTATATCTATAATANGATAGAGTATTATATAACCTTATTATTAAGATAAGGCTTTTTGATTTAGAAAGCTAAGTGATAACTTTATGGATACTATATCTATAATAGGAGGAGTAAGATAGCAGTGGCGGTAATAACTATCCTAACCGCGTATTGCTCCTCCGAGGGCAAGTTAATTCCACGATCACAAAAGAACACGATTTTTTATCACACCATTACCATCAAAGCCTGATATCAACACAGCTCTGTCAAAATGCCATGAGGCAACCGTAGGCGGCCCAACGTAAGTCTTGGCCATGTTGGTGCCTAAAGTGCAACTTATATGATTGGCCCTGGGAGCATAGACCTACAGTGAGGCGGATTCGCTGGCGTAATGCTGATCTCCTCAAATACAAATGCTTTCCCCCGCCTAAAAGCTGGGTCTCTGTTCTCGGCAACCTGCAGAAATCTTACCCTCCTGACATCTCATCCCATCTACCAAATCAAGATGACAAACTCATCAATCACAGTTCTCAAATGGCTCCAGTTGGACAAAGACGAGCCGTCCGACGTCTTCTATTCTTCCCTCGGCGCCATCATCGCCAGCACTCTGCTTGCACTGCATCTTAATGTCCCGCCTCCCCGTCCATGTCCAAGTCATCCATTCTTCCTCATGAGGATCTGGGACTCCGAGTTCCTCTACCAGCTACGTTACCAGCTACGCTGGGCGATAATGGTGGTTGTCGCCCCGGAACTACTTGTGAGCCTGGCGTTTGGGGATTGGCGTGCTGGGTCTCAAGGCCTTGCAGCGTTTCGCAAATTTGGCAGCAAAGATGTGAAGAGCTGGAAACGGCCACAGGCGAGCCTCGCAAATATGGGCGGTCTGCGATTCGAAATGAAGCGCGGCGGGCACGAGATACCCACACTTGCAAGAGATAGCAACATGGGGCACTCAATGGCACGTTTGCTGATCTACCTCCGGGAGCAAATACCATTCAACAGAGCAGTAAGGAAGAGTAGGCAGTGGTGTGGGCTGCTATCAGACAAGATCAGTCCTTTGTTCCGGCTAGTCCAAAGGCTTGGGCGCCCTGATAAAGGGAAAGGTCGCGCAGATCCAGATGTGTCAATGCACTCCAGCTCAGAGGCCGCTACCAACGAAATAGAAATGGACGAGGCCACCACTCGACGCCCCTCCGGTCCACCTACCAGCTGCAACGAGGGGCTTGATATGGAGCAGAGCCTGGATGGAATAGTGAGGGGTAAAGACGGACGAGGGACAGACAGATCCAAAGCCTCGACACTACCCAGTCGACGAGAGTCAGTTGACCTTGGCCAACTCGGCCGTGCATCCGATCCAAGCTCATCAAGAGACATGGGCATTAAGAATGAAACCTTTCACCTCGAACGCTGCGCTAATTTCATTACAGCACATGATCGTATTTGTGACGATGATGGGGAAGCAGTACAGCCAACAACGGGTGCATCCTTGCCTCCCATCACTGGGACAATTTGTCTGCACCTGAATGCCGTCCAGATTGTCGCAGCTCAAATTCTCGGCATCCTTGACAATATCCCGGGCATAGATGAAGCCGTGGTCAGCGACAAGAGCAAAACCAATGGCTTTATCAAGATTTCGGCCATGATTCCGCTTGCTTGGTTCTCGGCCCGCATTTGCGGGAAGAGGTATATGGGTCAACCCATCTCGCAGCTGGAACTCGCGTCCTCGACATACATCCTATGCTCTCTTTTGGCCTATGCGCTCTATTGGCAGAAGCCGCAGGGCGTCGAACGGCCAATCGAGGTGCATGTGGAAGCTAGCGACGCAGTACGTCCAGTGACCGATCAAGATCTAGACTTCTTGAGATGTCTGGGTGGAAGCCCATTCCTTTCGCGCAACTTCGTTCCGCCTTTCGGCATGGACTGCTACAGCGTCGATCCTACGCACCCGATACCCACTGGGACGTCCTTGACAAAGTTCGCCTTGTTAAGCGGCTCGGGTGGGTTTGGCGTCTACCTTTACGATGACGACTTTGCTGGGACACTGCTTGGAATAGTCTTTGGCGGCCTTTACTGTCTCGGTTGGAATTCGAATAATTTCCCGTCCCTAATCGAGCGGCTGGCGTGGAGAGGTGCACTAGTTGCCATCATGGGTTCCTTAATACCCTATTCGATTGCTAATGGGGTTTGTACAACAGTGTTCCAGGACCTGGCAGTTCCCGGGGGCGGGAGAAAGGTGCACGTGGTACATAGTCTGATCCTCTATGCGCTACTCGGCGTGTATGTCATTGGGCGGTTGTTTATGTTGGGCGCTATGATCCGCGAGTTCTTTGCTTAGAAAATGGGCTGTGGAGTATATTGCTGGCACAGATATCAGGCATTTTTGGTTATGCTGCCAATTAGCTTTTGGTTCTCCATGCCAGCTTTATACCCATCTGCTCAGAAAGTGCCCAGCTCGGCAGATTGGGCCGTCTTTTAGGTCATGGGCTTGAGCAAGGTAGTTGTATGGGGGCCTACCTCAACAGGAAAAGGTGTGGCGACGAACGGCGGCGATCGTTTCTGGGCAGGGTTTCCAACCTCAATTCTCGAAGCATAGTAGTGCAAGGAGCTGGCCTATTCATCCCCATTGCTTCTGTGTGCCTGTTGATCCTGTGCTTCTGCTTGTCACTCTGCTGAAGGCTCCTATGCCGAGGAGGACGTCTGGGAAGATCTAGATGAGGAAGGAGAGTTGCCATGACCAGTGGTTTGGGATGTCTTTGTTCCATAGGTGATCCAAAAGCTCACAACGATGCCGACTACGATGGAAAGCTCTTCAAAGACTAAAGCAGGTGATGATGTCGTAGTATTGTGAGGAGATTTGTCAAGGTTGAATCGGCGTGATATCGGCGGGGATGGCTCCGTGTTGTGGCTGTTCCTCCGCTATTGAGGGCCGATCCGGGGGACCCATCCAGGTTCGGACCCCGCTCCGGGGCTCCGCATTGGACCGTAGGGCGTGGAAGGGCGTGGTTTTGACCGGAACGGACTTTGCACGAACGCCTCCGAGGGAAATGTGAGGGATGAGGCTTGGCTCTTCCCCGAAAGCTGGATATCCCTGCGCTGCCAGAGCTGCTATATTCTTAATCCGACTGGCCAATTTGTGGCATATGCTGCCATCTCTGGTGGTGTATTTGTCGATTCTGCCATCCATGACATTGACTTGGCGCTTTGGTTCTTTCACGGGGATACTAAAGTCAAGTCCGTCCATGCGATCGGTACTGCAGCCGGTCATGAGGACCTGCGTCAATACAATGACAGCATGCCATTGGGAAGCTGGAATTTCATGATGATCGCATGGTTTCGCTATTTGCATCTCGGACTATGGCATGCAGTTACAAGGACTCTACCGAGATTATGGGAACAGAGGGAAAACTGACGGTCAATCTGATGCCACGGATAAACGTGGTCAAGATTGGGGTTGCGTTGCAGTCGATTGTGACGGATGGTCACCCAAGGAGGGCCTTCACAGACCACCATCGCTTCCAGGTCCTGATGCTGTTGGTACATCGGACACAGCAACTGCACCGCCATATCGACGATGAAACCGCCCTCTGGAAGACCTCTTCAGGTTGCCGTGATCGGATACGGGTGTGGCAGTGTCCCTAATAGGCATCTTGCCTTTTCAACGCTCTAACAACGCTACTTGGAGAGACCGGAGAATGCTGGGCGACTGGTCTGGGTTGGTGAGGACGGCAAGTTTGAGGAACGGGCGTACCCAACTGCGGCGCCCAAGACATACGGAGCTCTGATTAAAGGATTTGCAGAGACTATACTGCCTGGGAATGAAGATGGTGTTCCAGCCCCTGCCAGTGAGGCTAGGGATGTGCTGCGGATCATCGACATCTACAAGAGTGCACAGACTGACCAGGTTGTCGGTATCTGACATTGAATCAAGGCGTCAACAGACAATACAAAATATATCATGATCCCTCCGATTTTTTCTTGTCTCTCGCCCGCATATAATTCACGTAATAGTTAGGGCTCGGTTTGCCCAGGCCTCCGATGTCGCAGGGCGTAGTGTACATAGGGCGTCAACGACTGCAAGAGTCCAATTCTTTACATCTACATTTTGGGCTGTCGATCTCAAGGAATTTCTCATCTCTCATCGATCAAGAAAGTTGGATTGTGGTTATGGCTCCTCCAACCAGTGCTGCGGCCCATGATGCCGCTGCCCCTTATGCTGCCACCCCTATACAATCACTCTCTCATTCTGTGCAGCCTGTGCAAGTCGAGAAGAAGAGGACAGCATGGGTATGCGTCCTGGGTTCATTTGTGTTTCTAATTCCTTCATATGGTATGTTTGAATATTTCTTGTTGCCTCTCACTTTACACATCACTACGGCATTGTGTGCTGACTACCCAGGGTTCATGCAATCCGTCGGCGTAATCCAGGCGTACCTCCAAGCAAACCAACTCAGTTCCTTCACCTCACGAGACATCGGCTGGATAACAGGCGTCTATGTCTTTCTGGCCCTTCTCTGTGGTATTCAAGCAGGACCATTGATGGATGCCTATGGAGCCACGTATCTCGCTCCCGTCGCGGCAGTATCAGTCATCCCCATGTTCTTTCTCCTCGCAGAGTGCACCCAGTACTGGCACTTTATGCTCTGCCTGGGTGTACTAGGCGGGATTGGGGGTGCCATCGCTGCGACAGTCTCTCTGTCTGTCATCGGCAAGCTCTTTGTTCAGTACAAGGGATTGGCGATGGGGCTGGCACTTACCGGAGCATCGACGGGCGCTGTGATTTGGCCTCTGATGCTGAGGTCGTTGTTACCCAGCCGGGGATGGAAGTTCTCATTGAGGATCGTGGGCTTTGCAACAGCAGGCTTCATGCTGCTGGGAGTGGTCTGCTTGCTACCCTACAAACACCTCATCGTTGCATCAACTGGTCAGAATGCGGTCCTGCATGGCGATCAAGAGTCGAGAATATCGAGTCGACGGCAACATAGGAAAGCCATGGTAAACTTCTCAGCCTTCCGAACGCCTTCATTTTTCTTCATCTCGACCTCTCTCTTTCTCCTCGAGTTTGCCATCTACGGCGTCACCGGCCTCTTGCCAACGCTAGTCAAAATTTCGGGCTTCTCTGCTGACTCTGGATACGTCATGATTGCGATTCTCAACGGGTGCTCGTGCCTGGGGCGGATCATACCGGGGATTATCGGTGATCGGGTCGGACATTTCAACGTTCTTATCCTGATGATCGCCATCACCTTTGTCTGCACGTCTGCAACCTTGGTCCCATTTGGGGGGAGATACATCGAAGCGGTCTATGTCTTCTCGGGGCTGTGGGGGTTTGGTTCAGGTTCATTCCTCTCGTTGACGCCCAGTGAGAAACCCGTTCTCCTCCAGTCCCGATGTTGTATGCTGACTTGTGGTAGTATGCATGGGTAAGACGTGCGAGCCCAAAGATTACGGACGGTTTCTTGGTACAATGCACTTTGTTGTCAGCTTTAGTCAGCTGATATCGGTGCCTATTGGTGGGCAAATGCTGGACAGCCTGGGCGTCACAGCTCTTGCGGGTCTCTACCTCGCCATGGTCTGCCTAGGAGGCGTGTCTGCCTTTGCCTCTAGGTCACTGTTGCTTGGTACTTGGTTCACCCTGGAAGCAAAGATCTAGTCGGTCCCGTGCAGGGCTCAGATATTATTAGGAGTCCTGGTGGACCATGATCCTATGTACATGACATGTGTATACACAATTAATACTAAAACTAATCACGGAGAAAGTAAGATTCAGGTTTGATCGCAGGACTGCACCTCGCATCAAGCGACCTGGTACCAAGACCAGTTCCTAAGCCCAGCTCAGTTGATCCTGCCAATACCGTAGTTGCCGCTGACAGTTCCCTTGACCTCGCCATATCGAATGGGAGTAACCAGGTTAGACTTGTACTTGCCCAGCTCAGTGAGCACCACAGTATCCTTCCGGCTGGGCCAAGAACCACTCGCCGTCAGCGCATTCATCTCACACTTGCGGCCCAGGGAAGAAGAGCAAGTAGCCCGCGACGCATCATCCGGCACATCAAAGATCTTGCCCTTGCTGCTGTCAGCGGTGATTGGCGTCTTGGAGTTCTCGAAGCGGTTGCCCTCGAGGATCACGCGGCCACTACCCGAGATGTCAAAGTTGTGGCCGGTGTTGTAGTTGAAGTAGTTGTTGACGGCCTGGACGACTTGGGTGCCCTCGGAGGAGCCGATCTTGGGGGCGCGGCCGGACACGTCGTGGATGTAGTTTCGGTCGAGGGTGATCTTGTCGGCCTTGCCGCCGATGATGATGGTCCAGTAGTGGTCGTTGTTGCAGGAGTGGGAGTAGTCGGTGCGGCCGTCGAACTCGGTGTTGGATATGGTGACGCGGGAGCCTTCGTAGCTGGGGGGTGTTAGGAGGTTGAGGTCTTGAGGCTTTTTGGGGAGAACTTACTGAGAGACAAACATCTGGCGGCCAGTTCGGGAGATCTGCTGCCGTTAATTTGCTGTGGGCGATCAAAGGACAGATGTGGCGTACCTTGCAGTGGTCAATCCAGACGCCGTCGTTGCCAGACAGGCTGATGGCATCGCCGCCCCAGACATACTGAGGGTTGAGGTTCTGGACATGTTAGCAGACACCATGTGCATCTAACTAAGTGACCTACGTCAATGTGGATGTTCTGGATGATAATGTTCTTCGCGCCAGCGTTGAAGCGAAGCCCCTTTCCAAGTAAAACACCCTTGTTGCCAACACCGACAAGACTCTTGTTGCTGCCAACCGGCATGCCCAGGTAGCTCGCCTTGTCGTACTTGACCTGCACCGACTTCTCGTTGCTGTCGCACCCGCCCGTCTTGATGGTGTCCTGGCCTCCGTTGAGGGCAGTGCACGAGCTGGTCAGACGGCAGCCGTTCTCGGTGACGCTTCCCTCGGAGCCGAGGAAGTTGAAGGTCTTGTCGATCATGATGACGCGGGGGGTTGTTGTCTGCAAGCCATGACTTGAGCCTGTTCGGTCGTCAGTCGTGAGCCTTTGGTTGACAGCCTTGAGAAGCGCACTGGGCAATGTCCTTTGGCTTGGCGGGAGTGGCGGACCCGCCGCCTGTGACGCCTTTGGCGAAGCCATAGGGGGTGCCGACAACTTGGGAGAACGCGGTTGAGGCGCCTCCGACGAGAGCGAGGAGGGGAGACAGACGCCTGGCGAGGGAAGCAAAGGACTAGAAATATCAACCACAACCGAAACAAATACTATGAAATGAAGCGCTGATGGGTTTTCGTATTCGCAACTATCAAGACGACTTGCTGTATTTATATTTCTCGAAAATTACCCAAGCCCCATCAACAGGGCAAGTCGCTGCGAGCCAATCTCCGGTGACGCCCCAAAATAAGGATCCCTGACATCCCGTATGTCGTGAAATCCCCCCCGACGGCCGTAGCCCGGCCAAGTTTGCACTGTCTCCAATCGGACAGTTTGCTCCCTTTTCTTAGCGTCTGGGGGACACGGCACAGTTTGGGACAGTGCGGGTATGCCGGATCGTCTGGCTTCCACGTGCAAAGCGTGCCGCGTTTCAGGTTCCAGGACGATGTGTCCCACTGGAGAGTGCTGGAACCTACTACTTAAACTAGGCTTTATGATCAGATTGATGACGGAGAATTTCTTAATTGGAGGGGAATAAGGAGAGGTGAAAGAGCGGCTGAGAGCACAGCCCCTCGGTGGTTCGGGGCCCGCGGACCGGTGGAGTTTAGTTTCTTGACTATTCGTTTGACACGGTCGGGTACGGGTTCGATTACTTAGGGGCACGGGTATCCGTGGCTTGTGATCGAGGCCTGCGATAGACAGCGTTGTGTAGAGTTCATCTTGGGCCTCAGACAGGCCTACGATACACCTCCCATTTTCATCTCATCCAGGAGAAATTCCTTCCCATCCTGCAAGTACACTAGCACGAGGTATCGAGACCGCCGAGGGCCCAGAACGGTGAGTAGGAGGACCCATTGTGACCGTATGGCCCCAAAATTCAGTTGACGTCTTTGTGGATTCAGGCCGATGTCCATTTATAATGGGGAGATCAGGATGATACAGGCCACGACATCGCAGCCAAGCGTCTCATAATAAAGCCCATTGGCGGGTTCAGCCCGGATGAGCACTCCGTTGTCCATATTAGTGTCTGCCCCAAGCTCTCCGTTTCTTAAACTGGTAGTCAAAGGAGACTCCGTGTGGATGGAGTATAGTTGACCACAGGAGGCATCCCGATCAAGGAGGTCCCTTCCAATCGACTTCCTCGCGTCAAGAGTGTGAGCAGTCAAGGTCGAGAAATCTAAAGATACTACTGCAATTCTGAAAGTCTACCACCGCTTAGGAACATACAAACTCGCCCCAAATGTTGCAGCTAACCCAACGAAGCACCAACTGCACTCGTAGCAATCCCCGCCCAGATGGGATGCCTAGGCCTCGTCCCCTTGCCCTTGGAGATATCAAAGTCCGCCCACACCGGCCAATAGAGGTCAAGCCGGAACGTCCACGGAGCTGGTCGTATTCCTACCATTCTCATCCAAATTCCAGTTCGAACAGCCCCCGCTCCAAACCATGTTATCCAGCGCGGCCTTGATGCGCATCGAGTCCCGCATCACTGTTTTTTTACACATCATTGGCATCACTACCCGACATTAACACAGTTTCATTGCTATCACTCTATCTAACAATCACATGGACGGCCGCGCTAACTGGACGGCTCGCTCTGACGGATATCACTACTGGGCTGCTGAGCTAGTACGACAGGGCGATATAATCACCATGCAGAGTAATCCAACCCTCGTACTTCCACCTCGACTCTTTAGGTAATCCGGATCCCTAAGTATAACTTCATAGAGCATAGTCCTGGCCTCTGGTCCGCCCTGTTAGCTATAACTCTTCTCCACCCCTTTAATAATATCTGGAGCAATACCAAAGGCCATGCCATCGAGGGCGATACCACGGATAAGGGCCCTCCTTAAAGAAAACGTCTTTAGAAACGCCCAGGTCACCCTCGTGGCCGACTTCAAAGGCCAGCTGAACGGCTACCCCGACGCGGCGGCTGCTGACACTATCAAGAATGATATCGGACGCGTCTGCCTGGCCAATATCTTTACCAACCCGGGGGGGTTTTAACCGCAGGGATACGGGTCTTTTGTCCGAGTTTAGGGGTTTGCCTATTTCGCGCGCTACGCAGGCTACGTCTCCGGGCTCCCAGGTTCCAGGAAATGCTGGCTTTGGCAGGACCTAGGCTTGGGGACATATTGAGCTTCCTGGGTCTCTATTGCTGGCAAGGGTCCAACAAATCATCTCGATGTAGATAGGTCATACCCATTCTGGCGCGGCTGGTGACTGATTAAGAATGCGTCTATCGGTTGACCGACGAGCTCTTTAATACAAGGAGGTAGGAATTTCTGGTAAAAATGACGAATTGGAGGGTTTATTCTCATCGATCTACTAAACTGTTCTCGACTTTAGCCTCCATATTAGCTATAGTACTTTTTGAAGAATATTGGTAACGTGGAAGTTATGTCCCATAGGTAAGGAAAAGGAAAGAAAATTTGTGCTGAAGAAAGGCACGTTCAGCCGGGCCTAAAATTCCGGCGTCGTGATTCTAGCGAGACACGCTTGCTGCCGACTTTTCAGATTCGAGACCCAGCCACTCGGCACTCGGTGTGTTACGAGGTGATGCCGTTGCAGGTGGCTTTTCAGATGTGGGATCTGGCCACTCACCGAGGTGATAACGCTGCTGGTGGCTTTTCAGGTTTCGGATCCAGCCACTGATATCCACGGGCGCAGCTTGCTGGCTGCATCATGTCTCTGAAAGTTGTCAGTGTCCCCGCTCTGAGAGAGAAATGTATCATTGAGCGCGAGGCCTAGGCAAACAAGGCGGGTGTCTCAGGTCATTTCAGATTCTGGCCGAGGCCAATCAGACCAACACGCCCAGAGCCTGGTCAGATATAAGTAGCGCACAAATCTCCTCTCCATTTATTTTCCAATGTCTCGCAGTCGAAAATTCACGGCTGTCACCTGAATTCCAATTCAACGCCTGCGCCGTCGATATCCTTCAACCTCATATTGTCTCATCATGGACCAAGAGCGAGGGCGATGCCAGCCCACTGAAGAGCAATGGCTCCAGTTCAAGCCACAGATTCGACGTCTTTATGTGATAAACGACATGTCACAACCGAAGCTTGCGGCTTTATTGTGCCCCCTGGGTCTTTTGATAACGTTTGTACCTCTACCTCCAAGGCTGCTACGATGACTAACCGCTAATAGGGGTAACCAACTGGAGTACAGACTAAAGAAGTGGGAGATGTCAAAGAACATAGACAAACAGACATGGAAGTTCATCGACTACATCATAAGGAAACGGAAGCACGAAGGCAAAGAAAGTAAAGTAATCCGTAGCGGCAAGCGAGTAAAACAGTCAACAGTCGGCAGGGGGACAGATCGTTATCGCGATAAAAGCATTTCTGCTCAATTAGCGCCAGGCATGTAGTACCAGCCCTTCTGAGAGCCGTCCGATTCTAACCTTGGGATGTGTCACAGAAAGCCCACCTTCCGTCTCTTTATCGACAACCGAGCTCGCCGTCTGTACTCCACCGCCAAGCACATTGCCATGGCTTGCCTTCCAAGACATCTTTCTCACGTGTAGGTCAAAATGAAAAGAGATGCGGCCTAGAGTTACTAATAAAGGAATAGGGTCGTCAACCTTTCGTGAACCGGACATTCTTCCATCTGGCACGATGACTGAGCCTGAGACATCACATCTCGATATACTTGTGTCAACAATCGCGAAAGGTTGGGGAGCCCAAGCAACTGACGCACCCACACGACCTTCGAGATTGTCTGCCAACATTGGCAGAACGATGCCAGAGTCCTATCAAGGAGAGCACTTACAAACTGTCCAAGTTCTTCTCACCAGATCCAGAAGAGAGGCTATGATCCAGTGCCTGAAATTCGTCGTCTACCGAATGTCAAATGCGATGACTCGGCCGTGGGCTGATGCCCGAGAATGGGAAGCAACTTATGAATTCTTTTCAAGAACTGGTCTTTTGGGTACTGCATTCAGCCTCAAGGAGGTCCGAGAACAGAGCCTGACTGCCAGAGCATTCTTGGACAACTTGTTCCGAGCCAGCGTTACTGGCGTCCGCCGTGGCATGTATCTACAGGAACACGAAACCCTGAAAAGGGCTCTATTCCTGACAAAGTGGCTTTTGTCTTCGGGCCAAGATCCAAATATCCGTATGGATCGCGAAACGCCCCTCGAACAAGCGATAAATGCTGGACAGCCCGAACTAGCCGCTCTTCTTCTGGACGCAGGAGCTGACCGCGATCTTACCTTTAAACGGTCCCCTCAGACATCACTCATGGATCTCGCACTAGCTTCCAGAAGCTCAGGTGTCGATAAGCTCCGTACCATCAAGCTCTTGTTGCCACAATGTAGCTCCACCAACCTGGCAGATGTTCTTCAGGCAGCTATCAAGCTACGCGACCGAGATCTAGTCAAGGAGGTCTTGAAGCGTGGACCGAATCTGAGCAGACTGTTCCCGGCCGAATTGCCACTCGATCGCGAAACCGCTTTGAGCGCCGCTGCTGAAGTCGATCTTGATACTACGGATTCTATCCTTCGCCATATCGAGTCCCAATATCCCTCTGCATCGAAGGCTGCGTTCATTACACCAGATGTTTACATCGCAGCGGCTACCGCAGGGAATAATGATGTGATAATTTCTCTCCATCGCATCAGCCCTATCGGCGGCTCTCCCAACCTACACCGGATTACGCCTCTGCAGGTGGCAGTGAGCCGAGGTCATCTGGTAACCTGCCAACTACTTCTTAAGCTCTACGGTGGGCTATCAGCTGCTCTCATCTACATTGCATGCTGCCATGGCCATTTGGATGTATTGCAATGGCTCCTCCAGAACAGGCTCTCGGTCAATGAAGCCATGACTTCCGGGGACGCAGAAGCTTGCCGCTTCTTATGCAAGGCATGGGTTGAGGATGTCGCCAGCGGACAGCCTGTGACAGCTCTGCAATGTCTCTTGGAGTATTTTTATCTCGGCGGGAAACATCTCCCTTTTGGTTCGCCGCCCGATTGGCTTGAGCTTTTGATCCAACAGGATGCTGTGTTGCCCAAGGGATCAGTTGTGAAGTTTGCGACATTGTGGTGGGACAAGGCACTTTTAGCGGCTTTGAACGCCGGCGGCAGCCCAAATGAAACATGCCCCAGCGGAAAGAGTGCACTTCAACGTGCTCTAGAGTATCACTGGCTGAGGGAGTCAGCCGAACGACTCGCCACTGTCAAAATTCTCCTGGCGAGAGGTGCAAGGCCATGTGGAGGGGAGGTTCTTCAGGCTATGAGGATTCCAGACCGGGAGCTTGTCCTACTTCTTCTGCAATGTGGGGCAAGTTTAGTGGGCACGGATGACAACAGAGGGCCTACCATTGACGCAGCAATCGAGTTGGACGATGACGAACTGCTCGAGAGGATGTTCGAGGAGCTGCCCGAATACTACGACCCAGGGTCGCTGTGCGCAGCAGTTCAAGCTGGAAACACGTGGATCATTGACCTACTTCTGACCAACCGGCCCCAGCAAGCACAGCCCGATTTGCTAGAGGGAACCGCAGTCGGTCTGGCTGCGCAATCGGCAGATATCGATCTCGTGCGACGACTCCTTGAACGTCTGGGAAACCCAGATTCCGCATTACTTCCATTCAACAACCATAACGGAGTGTGGAACTTTAACAGCGGATCGACCTTTTGGCGTGACGAACGTCGAAAACTTATCGAGGGTAGTCCACTCGCTCTAGCCGTCTCAGAAGAGGGCGACACCGAGGGCTTCTGAACTCTTGAGAAATGGCTACCGCGCTGACAGACTTACCTGGTTAAGGGTCGCGAGCACAGAGCATTACCCCTGCTTGAAGCCGCTGTTGGATTTCGGTCGAGGACTGGGTTGTCCCCCACCGCATCCGCTGGAAACAGATTTCTTGCTCTGGCGGTGCATTGAGGAAGGAAACAAAGAAGTACTCGGCTCCCTGTTGAAGGCTGGGGCAGACGCCAACGAACACAAGCGCACCCGTCTTGAATACGATGGTGCGCGTTCCCCTCTTCAATTCGCTGTTGAGATTGGCAACTTGGACATTGTCGATTGCCTTGTACAAAACCGAGCAAATATCAATGCTCCACCGTCATTCTTTAGAGGCGCCACGGCTTTGCAGATTGCGGCTATCCAAGGCGACCTCGGGCTGGCGAACCAGCTGCTCGATCTCGGTGCCCGCGTGAATGCCCGGGGGGCGAGGCAGTGTGGGAGGACGGCACTGGAGGGAGCCGCAGAGCATGGAAGGCTTGATATGCTGCAGCTGCTGCTTCATTACGGGGCTCTCACCACCGGAGCTGGACGGTTTCAATTCGTTCGAGCGATCCACTTCGCGGAACGGGGAGGGCACGATCCTACGGCGATGCTGTTACGGCGGTCACGGGAGTGGACAAATGAGGATGCAGATCTATACAAGAAGGGATCCCCTCAATGCAACGGCTGTTGCGGGGTGTTTGATTTTGAAGACGGACAGACTGGGTGGATGTGTATGGAGGATGAAGATGGCCGGGATCATTGTTGTGATGAGATACACCGTTCCGGGGACGCATGCATACGGGACTATTCGGAGGAGGAGGAGGGGTGGTACGCCGAAAAAGCCAGAGAGATCAATGCCTTTAAAAACGGAGAGCCGGACTGCGAATCCGACGAGTACGAGGAGTCTTGGCAGGAGGAGTCTATGAACGGATCAGATGAGGATGAGTCTTCTTCAGCATTTTCTACTTATTTCTTCCACTAGCTTAACCCTTGTTTTCTTTCTACTTCTTTCCAGTTCTTTAGATACTGTAACTACCCTTTCAACTGTGTTCTTTATCATCCTGGAAGCAACTTGTCCATGAACGAGCCAAAAGGCGCTGATATAGGAACTACCTTTTCAAAGAGTCTTTGAGCTCCCGTCAAGCAAGTTTCTTGCTTTTGGATGTTACTGAACTTTTAGACCTCCCATAGGTAGAGACGGAGGACTTGGCCACAACAAGAATCAGGGAGTATGAACACGGTCTCGGCCCATTGACTAGCTTCTTGCCTTGCTCTTCTTGAATGTTCTTAGGTTGTAACAGGCTTCCCCTCCCAAAACACCTTTGAGAACAACAGTAAATCCCGGAAATCTTCATCTATGAAAACAATAAGACGAACATCGCACGGCATCATCTTGTTCCGCTGTCCATCAATCGCTGCATTGTTGGCCATTTCAAACACCTCGCTGAGCAAGTAACCCACGACTCGACAAATCCCCTTGACCACTCCGTCCAGGGTGCTGGACTCTACCCGAGATCGTGACCCGAGAAACTGTCTGATCTTGGAATGCACATATTCTGTGTCGAGGTCCGTAATCGGCTCTTTATCCGGCTGCGTGAAATATCGGTAAAAGGCAACGTCCAGAGCCATCGGCCGACTGGCGATGTTATGCTTCGGGAACAATGATTCAGCAATAGCAGTGATGTTGTCGCTTCCAACATGGGGAATGAGAAACTTCTCCAGGTAACTCAGAATCATCTCGTTGACGAGCTCGATCAGTGGTTGTTTCCACGGATCAATGAAGCCGTGAATTGGCTTCTTCTGTTGCATCGCCGTCATGTCGACACCGTTAAAGATCCAGTGCTCGTTCAAGTCGGGTTTATAAAGCCGCAGAGCATCAATGTCCTGTTCTCTGAAAATATACTCGCCAGAGTCGTACGGTCCAAGTTGCTCAGACTCTGGAGGTGGCGGCGGCCAGACGGCCAGAATGCCCGGTTCCGTCGGCTGCCGAGCCATGCTGTGGACCATCTCTATCCCAGAATAGTCGTAACCCTCGCTCAGTCTGCGCTCGAACCTCTCCTGCGGTGTCTCTGCCTTTCGGAGAGTCTCCGAGATGCCCTTGAAGGAGGTGCGCGTAAAGTCCGTCTCCATTGAGAAGAATAGAAAGGACCTTGTAGCAATATGTTCGTCGTTGAATCCGAAGCGGCCAAACATATATTCGCCGCGGGGAGTGTACATCCACACTCCACGATGCGATCCTCTTCGCTCACTCGGGCGCAGCTCTTTCCACTGGGTAACCATTTCCTGTGCATCTGAGCAGTCGACGAGGCCCAGAGAGTTGGAGTTGGCCAGGACGTCATTGTCTTCTTCCAAGCCCTCGCCGATCTCTTCATAGAATCGTCTGTCATAGTAGCCCCAATCGTAGCGGTTTATAACAAAGATTCCCTCCTGGGCAGTCTTATCGTTATTCATCGTGCTCCCGTGGTCATATTCATAAGGCGAGCCCGACACGCGGAGGATCTTGTCCATCTCCTTCTGGGGATCGACATCTTCATGGGCCGCGAACCAGCCTGCTACTGTCTCTGGTTCGGAGCCAACAAGCTGGAAGACGTTCCATGTTCCATTCTGCGCGGGAACGTTGTGATCGACGCGATGGAGGATGATGGTGCCGCTTGATTCTGGTCGTGCAGTGGGGAAGCCTTGCAATGGCGCCGAAGCGCCCTGCCAGATGTTGTGCAGAGAGCCATAGCAGAGGTGCGCGGAGGACACGGAAAAGGTGGAGTGTATGGTGGGAGAGGATTCCATGGTAGAAGCGAAGCCGACTGACTGTTGATCACCTTTTGAGTCGTGCAAGTAGAGTTAAATATACATGTCCGGCGGGGGAATAACAAGCCGTCTGACGAGGCTGCTGCCTTGGGATTCACGATGTTGGACGCCACCAATTTATTCTCCGCATTCTAGTGACACAAACCAACGCACAACTTTGAAGGGGCCTGCGATCGCCGATTTAACACGGGGCTATTTAGGCACCCACTCCCTAATTGAACTTGTTTACGAGTAAGGCATCGGAAGGTGAGTGAGTGACACTCTGTCTATACTTAAGCTTATCTCCTCTAACACCTCTAGGCTCTAAGAACGGAGGATTAGTTCCGCGGTCTGCATTTCTAACGCTGTATCGCTAGACGTCGAACACCTCGGACCAGTCTTCTCCCTTGATATACTCCTCCACGGTGTACACGGGAACCTCAACACCAAGCTACTAAATGTTAGACAGAGTGCACGTAGAACAGGGCAATACTCACATCCTTGGGGAAGATAACACTTGGATCGCCGCCATGATAACCAAAGTCCCCGATGTACTCAAACATATCAGCAAGCTCCTCGCCGACGCCTCCAGGGATCGCCCCTTCAACGACCTTGCGGTCCAGAGGCACGAAGTGGCATGTAACCCCATGGATCTTGCCCCAGAGAGCGGCATATTCATTCCAGCTGATCAGAGTTGAAGAACCAAGGAGGTTTTTGCCCGGCTCTACCTGCAGCAGTGCCTTGACAAATTTGCCTGGATGGAAATTGTCAGCTTGTAGGGTTTCTCGAGTAGCATTGGAAAATTACCCGTATCGCTGCCTGCATCGACCTGGGCCACCGGCGCATCGGGATTTCCAGGGATACTGAGCACATAAGTACCATCGGGTTGCTACGGCATGTTAGCTTCCAAGCAAACTATCTAGCGGCAGACTCACCTTAGTCGGCCTACCCAAGGGGCTGGCCTTCCAGTTTGTGAGGTAGAGCGCCACCTGTAGATACGACGTCTTCTCCCCCAAAGCCGGATAAGTCGCCTTAAGGTATTCCACAGCCTCCCACTTGGCATCAAAGTGGAAGTTGTGTGTATACTTGCCCTTGCTCAACTTCTTTGTAGGAGAGAGCGTAGAGAGGACGAACCTCTCGAGCGTATCCAGGGTTGCGTTCGCGGCGTCTACAATGTTCCGGCCGTGCTGCACCTCTACATCGTAGGCGACCACGTTGACAGGACGACCGGTAGCCTGGGCGCGCTCCTGCACCTTTGGGTCGCCGACGATGCCCCAGAAGTCGGTGACTCCAAAGATGACGGACGATCCGGCAAAGGCAGTCTTTAGCGAGGCAACATCGTTCAAGTCGCCCTTCACAATTTCGACACCCTTGTCAGCCCAGACTTGGCTTGATGGCTTGCTCGGGTCACGGGTGACGCCGCGGATATGCCAGCCCCCCTCCTTGAGGAACACGTCGGCGACAGAGGAGCCCTTGAGGTGAAGGTAAGTATCTTGCAGGGCGGAGGTATCAGGCAAAGGAAGCCCTATCAGCATGGGTCCGTACCTGTTTGCCGGTAATGCCGAGAATGGTAATAGTCTTGTTTGCCATTTTGATAGTAAGTAAGTGGTTTGGATCTATTGTCAAAAGTGTCAAAAGCAGAGTTGACGCGAGATATATACTGCGATGACACCTCGGTCAAAGTAAGAGTTGATTACCAAGCCTTCACTCTGATGTTAAATTGGGCCCTGATCCAGCCCCTGGAGTTTATTTTACCCGGTCTGCCCTGTTCGGAGGATAAAATGCCCCGATTCGCAAGCCGCCATACGCCACCGGATGATTTGATCACGGTCGGATAGTTTCTTCACGCCGGTACTGGCCCGTGCTAATTGGCTACTAACGTATGTCAATCGCATAATTATATAAATTTCCCATGCGGCCCCATAAGTGAAACACGCCATAGGATTAATAATCTGAGAACGTCCACTTCTATCGTCTAGCGGTAAAGGGTTACTACAGCATGGTATTCAAAGTTAATGCGTATGCAACAGCAAGTTGAATTAAGCCCCATAACCGCAGGAGGTCTGCATATCTCGCCGAAAGCTTCTTTCCCCGCCCAGGAGGTGGAAGGGAAACGCCCCATGGCGGTCTTCTTATACCACATGAGAGGCTATTCTACCTATTTAGATACATCTAGTCTCAGTCATTCCTGTGATATAGCAGGAAAGGCTATTTATAGGTAGCTATTTTGACGTCGGGTATTAACGCTAATAATAAGGGGGAAAAAACTGTGTTCTGTAATAGTAGAAGCAGCCTGCCCTTGAGGGAACAGACGCATGACTAGACGTAGCGAGCGCTTAAGACTGGGGGTTTACTACAGCCCGTCCATATCAACTACCAAGCTAGGATCTGCCAATACCAGGCCCAGTAGCTATTTCTTATCGACCTCTGCAGACCTAAGACAGTTCCTTCACCGCTCGCTGAACAGTCTCGAGAACCGTCTCGGTAGGCAGGCCCAGGACCTTGTTCCAACCCACAGTCCCAAGGTGAGTGTGGTCCTCCAAGCCGCCCTTCCCGAAAACGAGAGCACTAATCAGTTTAGACCCTCCACCAGTAACATCCCCTTCGCCCAGCAGCCTGAAGGCATCGGCCCTTACATCGTCTGAAGACACCTCAGAGCGTTCCCACTTAGTCCCGGTGACCTTCTCCAAAGCAGCCAGAACCTCGAGCTGCGTGGTCGTGAAGGACTCGACCGAGACCAGCTTGTTGGCAGTTTCCTTGGGGTGACGAAGAACCCCGACAAGGGCGCGGCCGACTTGTTCGCCGTTGGTAGCCGTGAATCTGGTCTTTCCTCCATCAATCACCTGGGCCTTGTTTTCAGCGAGATCGAATCCCCAGAAACCCACGGGAAGTCCCTGTAGGCCTAATGGTTAGCCCGAATGCCGAGTAGAAGTGGCTGGAGTGTAACTTGCCCAGTCGAACAGTGGCCCCGTAATGACAGCGGTCCAGCTGATGGCATCCTCCTTCGACCGCAGGTAGTCCAGGTACTTCTTCTTAGCCTCAAAGAAAGGAACTGCAGCGACAACTTTCTCGTTCTATGGCCGGTACGTTATCAGTGCCTCATTGCGCCACCGTAGACTGCAAGCACTCACCGTCGAGTCGGAGCCGAACTCGCTGGGGATGAACCTCTTGACGCCTGCGGCTATCGCAGCTTCGATGACCACGGCCTGCTCGCCGATGGAGACTATCGGGATCATGCTGACTACTGCATCCTTGCCCCGGAAGGCCTCCGTCAGCGAGGCAAGGTCAAAGTCGGTCTTGGCAACGGCGATTCCCTTGGGGAAGGTGGCCGGCGATGCGGAGCGGACCACGGCCGTGACCTCAAGTCCCGAGTCCAGGAAAGCCGGGAGGGCCAGCTTTCCCAGATTTCCGCTTGCCTAGATATCAACGTCAGTACCCCACTACACCAGTCTCGGGTGCCGGGCAGATCGTGCATACAGCTACGAGGGCGACGCTCTTGTAAGACATTTTCAGAGTAGGGAGGAATTTCGGTATAGTGGATTCTTTTTGCTAAACGCTTCGGTTGATGGAGATGATTTCACATTCATCGCCTGGCATCACCCATCTTTATAGGAATCTGCTGCCTTCTCATCGTGCGCGGGATCGGGAGGATTCATCTGGCCGACCCTTTAGAGTAGTCTGTTTCAGAGGCATCAAGGGCGGAGAGACGGAGGCATAAATGAGGCAAGGCCCCGACATGGCTTGGAGCTTACGAGAAGAATAAGCTTTATATGGCAGTATTGCAGCAGTCAAATACAACGCCGACATGGCCACTTCCTTGGTTATTTCATCCCACGACAGATACTACGCCGAGATACTTTTACGCCTGCAAGCCCCCGTTGTCTACTGGTCTCTCGCTCGCGGACATGATCCGCCACAGTCTTTGTCACGCATCTTGCCCCGGACAAGGCCGAGATTGTTCACTAGAGAGAGCTTGTACCGGGAACGGAGTAGCCCGATTCAGCAAAAGCACCGCTGCACAAAAGCCAAGCTCAGGAGCTGTGTCCCGTGTGGGCCATGTATTCAGCTTGGGCCATGTCAGTGCGCCTAGCTATGCAGCTCCCGCAAGCCACGCTCCCGTCAACAAAATGGCCTGCTGCTAGGTCCACCACCGCCACTACAAGCTGTCTCTATGAAATTTTTCTCGGTGGGAAACTAACGGCGGGTTGCAACAGATGCATTGGAGCATAAGGTAGAGATTCAGGCTGTAGAAGCGAACGGTGATGTTCGACTCAAGCTACCTCGGCTTCCCACTCGAGATTGGGGTTGGTGACGGGACAAGCATACGGCTTGCTTGGAAGACGCCTGACGTAACCTACTATTATTGGCAAACAGACGGTAGGCCATCTCAAGAAACTGGCTTCCTATCTGATTTCAATGTGTCCATCCATAACTGTATGAGAGTTTTCTTCAGGCAGGATTCGAGGGCAACAAATATGTAAGGGCGGATAGGTAGACTGCTGATAAATCAACTGGCCGGGTCAATTGTTGTGCGCTTAATATTAAACTCGGGTGGATTGGTCTCAGGCTTCCGAGGACGCCATTTGTTTAGTGATCTTCCCGAGTTGGCACCAATAATTTTTTCGGCCGAATTCGACCGGTCGAGCAATCTGTGCAAGGCATCAAGCTAGCACCATCATTCACCCCGACTAACAAAAGCCACCATTATTCTTCTAAGATATCAAAATGCCCAGACCCAATGTCTCTTCCAGCAGTGGCCGAGTCAAGTAATGACGACCCATTGCCACTTTGTCCTAACCCTCTCGTACCCCCTCAGGATAGATCAAAGCCAGCATAACAAATAACTATAATAATTGCCACATAATAGAGACATCATACCCACTGCCCATTGTACAATAATAACCACGGTCCATGGTGGCCCTGTCAGGCAACCATAGCTTTAGTGCGTGTATCAGGGGCACGCGTTTAGCCCCCGAGTTCTGGCCTGAATAATGACCTCCCGTGATGCCACCGAAAAGAACAGCCTATGAGGATGTCATCATCCGCCAGCCACTGGCGGGTCTGGTGCCATGTCCGCAGAGGGTCTCTCCGCTAAGCGCCTCCGCTACTAGAGCATCACGCAAAGTCCGCAGGCATTCCGCAACGAGGCTTGGACATGTAGCAAGGGCCCGCTGATTTATCAGCTACATTGTCAGTTTCTTGCGGTTCACTCGTACGTTGAAAGAAGACATCAGCTACATATAAATAGATACTTGATCACTCGAGTGATGTAGATCTGCATTGCACTGCATACCAACTCAGCAAACCCACCCTCTAAAAACTTCTAAACTACAATGGCCCCCATCAGCAACCCAGCAATCCCAAAGGGGTCGACAGTCGTCGTGACTGGAGCCAACGGCTTTTTGGGCTCCAACATTGTCGATCAGTTCTTGCACTATGGCTACAAGGTCCGCGGGACGGTACGCAACGCCGAAAAGAGCGCCTGGCTCACCAAGCTTTTTGACCAAAGGTATGGCCAAGGCAGCTTTGAGCTAGTCGTCATCCCAGACCTGGAGGCAGATGGTGCCTTTGACGAGGTTGTCAAGGGTGAGGCAAGCCAGGGAACCGCATCTCCTGGGACATATCACTGACCCGAGCCACCCCGTAGGAACCTCCGCTGTCTTACACTCTGCCACCGTCGCGTCGCTCGATCCCGATCCCAACAAGGTCATCCCTAGCACGATTGCCTTTGCGATCAACACCTTGAAGGCCGCCTACAAGGAACCCAGCGTGAAGCGTTACATCTTGACATCCTCCTCTGCGGCGGCGGTGGTCTCCCAGCCAGGCGTGCCAGGCATCGTCGTCGACAGCGACACCTGGAACGAGCCGGCAGTTAAGCAGGCATGGGCTGAGCCGCCGTATGAGCCCGAGCGGGCTCTGTTCGCATATGCTGCGAGCAAGACGCAGTCGGAGCAGGAGGTTTGGAAGTACCACAAGGAACACCGCAGTTCACGGCCCGATCTCGTTGTTAATACTAGTGAGCATTTCCTCTGCACTTTAGGCTGCGATATGCTAATCATCTTAGTCCTCCCGAACTTGAACACTGGCAGGAGCCTTGATTCGGTCAACCAGGGGCACCCCAGTACCTCCGGCTGGGTCGCTCAGGTATTTACCAACTCGATCACGCCTATCCACTCCCTTGTTGCTCCACGTAAGATGCCCTCTGCCTACAGCCTTCGTAACTTATGCTGAAAATTGCTATAGAATACTTTATTGACGTCCAGGATGTCGGCCGCCTCCACGTCGCCAGCGCTATCCTCCCCGACGTCAAGGAAGAGCGCATCTTTGCGTTTGCAGAGCGCTTCAGCTGGGATAAGATCCTTGGGATATTCCGCAAGAATTTTCCTGGCCGCAAGTTTCCGGATGATTTCTCTGGCGGTGATGACCCCAATGAGATCAAGCCCCAGGCTAGGGCAGAGGCGATCTTGCGAGAGTTGGGACGGGAGGGATGGGTGTCTCTGGAGGAATCCGTGGTGGCCAATGTCGAAGATCTAGTTTAAATACATGTGTATATAGATATTTGTACGATACAACTTAAGGTACCTCACTTCCGTCTTGGTTTCGTTTCTTGCTTCTCCCTTGCAGGGTCGACAGATTCGGTAGCAAGCAAGTTGAATTCCAGGTATGTCTGTGGTTGGTGCTCTCCATCCCAGTGCGCCTGGCTTGTCGCTCAAGAGGACGACCGTGAAGAACATCCAGAAGCTTGATTAGCTCTTCACATCAAGCACAATGAAACTGCTACAAGTATGGGACATGCTGAAGTAATTCATTCCTGTCCAGAAGCGAAAGGGATAAGTTGTCGACTCAATCTCCTCCGGGTACGCCACCCCCGTCTCCGAACTTCGTCCATCACATCCATAATAATCTGACTCTCCTCAAGACTATGCTTCCTACTCTCTTTAAGAGCCAGTCGCAGCGCAGAAGCTGCCTCGTCCGCCGGGCACGCCATGCCCCTCACCTCTCATTCCCATGCCAGTTGAACCATTTGCTTCCAGCTCCAGGAGTGCGCCTCCAGCTGTCTTGAGGTCTTCCATCCCAGAGAGTGCCTCCGAGGCGGCAACTTTGGGATCAGTTGGCACCGAGAGGTTGGTGATAACACTGCAGAAGTCAGCAGTGGTCCATGGAACAACATCATGCAGCATACCGTTGGCCAACGCCAATCCTTTTCTCTAAGATGACGCTCTTCAGGGACTTTGAGGGAATGCCAAGTCCACACAGCTTCCATTAAGAAAATCTTTTATATCTTCTATCAGAGACTGGACCAGAGCAGACAATATTCTCACCTTCTCTCATGCCATAGCAATTAGCTTTATTGTCTGCTCTACATTTACAGTAAAGGCATTTTCAAATAGCACATTATGCCCTGCTTCCAAATATAGCGTGGCATTCTGGTAGTGATGCGAATGCGGCTTGACCACGGAGATGATGTCGATGTTGGGGTCCCTGGCCATTTCAGCGTGTATTCCATACGCCCTTACAGCACAGCCTCCCCCAACATCCTCCAGAAATTCCGATGAACAAGGAGATCCAGGGCGAAGGGCCTCGGTATCCCCCCAGTTGCTAGGATGCCCCAACAGCAAGTAGATTAGGTTGACATGTTTTAGTGATACAGGGAAGAGATTTTAGTTGCATAGAAGGGTGTGATTCTGGTGGAGAAGACCAGTGTGCGATATATATGGAACTGGGTATACACGACGTGCAGGTCGGCCGGGCATTCCCGAAAGTATGGCAGACAGAGCGGTATAATGGCCTGTATACGGCTATGTTCTTTATTGTCTGAGTTTCCGGGAAACCTGAGGCAGTGTGTGAACAATTTGTCATGCCTACGCCAGCTGTACTAGATTTCCTCGGGCTATGTGTTGATTCCCGCCGCCCCGGCAATCAGTGATGGCAATCCTTACGACTAGTAACTCAACACTACGAACTTGCAAAAAGAAACTGGAATCATCGCTCAGGAATTTAGATTTGTTCCTAATCGCTCAGCCTTGTCGACTTCCATGGTCAACAACCGACATACGAGCAAGCTACTCAGAGCTCACGTTCAGAATCTCTACAACATAGTCCCACAGATCCAATACAAGACCTCGACACCAAAACCCAGCAGATCTACCTTTTCTCCAATCCACCTCCCTTTAAGCTTCACCACATTCTCCACCAGCGTCTCGAGATCGAGATCAATAATGGCGGGTGTGGAAATACCCAACTTGTTAAAATCTTGCTAAAAACCCTGGGGTCTATGAATTCAAAGATTTCAAAGCCGACGCCTTGCCAGTCGTCAGACAGGTCAGTTTCACCTCGTTCAAGTAGTTCGGGTAAGTTAGCAGCTTGTCTTGGACTTACCAGTTGTGAGATTGTGGCGAGGATTCTATCGATTACGTTGGTGGGGAGTGTGATATCTTTGATACAAGGCAATTCTCGGATCAAGGGACAATTTAATGAGCCGTGAGGTGAGAATTGACGCCCCGTCTTGGATGTTATGCTCCAGCACCGGCTGTCTAACTGCCAGAGGAACAAGGCAATCAGCTCTCCCCAGACCTGACCACATGTAGAATGGCTCAGATCATGATGCGGGTCAAAGGGTGCTCTCTTTGAAGCCGACCTCCGATTCCGATCGGGTTCGGATTTCCCGTTCCCATGTTGAAGGTGCCGGTTTTATTCGGCCAGGCTGCGCGGCGAATCGGGTCGGCCAACGGTCCGCGTATTCGGGGCCATTGCCCAGTGAAGGTCCTAAATAGATTGACTATACGACCAAACGAAAGGTATTCCTGAACAGGGATTCCCTGGTTTCGGTTTCCTTCTCGATTCTAGTATACTTTGCGAAAATGGCCAACTTCAGAGTTCTCATCGTGGGCACGTCGAGTTTCTGCATTTGTCGTTTGATATTTTATAGTATTTATATATTACAAGATCAGGGGATTTTGTCCGTTTTATAAGTAGCTACTTGTGAAACAGGGGAATGAAGGTGCCGTGAAGAGCGTATGAGACGAGAGAGCGGATTAAGTTCAAGGTCCAAGGGGACGTTACTTGAAGATTTATCGACGTCGATACTAGCTACCCGAATCTAGGAATATTCCCTCCCCATTCTAAGCCAGTCTTAGTCAATCAACGAGGTTACATCAGCTCGTCCACAAAAGGTTGTTTCCTTATATTCCCTTATTTTGGACTATCGATCTCAAGCTGAGTATACAATAAGGCAAACCCTCGCCATGAATCATGACCCGCAAGGCACTTCCATCCTAAACCCAGCCCGCATACCCCTCCTCCACCTTGAATCGTCGTTCATTGCTAGGGTCGTCACCCGAGACCCCGGTCATTGCCCTCACAATCGGCTTGGCGCCCCTGCCAATAAGTCGACTAAATCGGTTGTATGTAAGAATGGAATCCCGGTCCGCCACCACCGCATCAGCAGGCGGCGTACTGTGGGAAGACGCGCGCTGCATCTCGCCGGCGTTTCCCTCGACAAGCCTCTTCCCAGTGTAGTAGTAAAAAATGTTGAGTGCCGGTATCGACAGCCCGTGGACGACAATGGAGAATAGCACAAGCCAGTAGACGGTCGGTCCCATGGCCCGCACCAGGTTCGTCTCCTCTTCGTCGCCCTCGCCATCGACAGGGAAAAGATGCCGCGCGTGCTCGACGTAGAAGACAGCACCGGCACCAATTGGCCCGAAATAGCCCATAAATAAGGCATCCTTCCAGCTTGTGCAGACCGCCGGCATGACTTTGTAAAAGGCAAACATGGCGGGCAGCCGGCGGAAGATGAGGACGAGGAGGCCCAGCACAAAGAGGCGACTCCAGGTGATGCCCGTGTTGGCCGGGTCGTTGAAGTCGGCCCAGGGGAGGACGGCGCCGATGTACATGAATCCGCCCAGGTTGAGCAGGACGTTAACGGAAGAGTTGACTTCGTCGTAGCGCAGCTCGTTCTCGCGTTGATAATGGCCGTCCCAGTTTAAGGCGTTGCCGGCGACAAAGCAGGCCAAGAGGTCGTCGATGCCAAGGGCGCCGCAGGTACCGATGATGAAGAAGCCCAGGGCGGTCGGGAAGAGGGCAAAGGATTCACTATCGATCCATCTCCTAGTAGGGGTTAGATCTAGCCACTGAAAAGCAGGGAACACGGTCGGTTCCCCGGATATGCGTATCTGTATAGCCAACTCACCATCTCAGAGCAAGACGAATTCCCTTGCAGGATCCGTATCCAACCACCGCCCCGTAAGCGATGGACAGAATAACCGTGTACAGCCAGGTGTCGACAACCCACTCCTTGAGCGCCTCTCCAGAGCCACCGCCGAGGCGTCCGACCTCGCCAGTTCCAGCCATCACAGCATTGGCAGAGTCGCCAACCTCGGCGCTATCGATGTCGGCATATCGGATCAGGTACGTAGCCAGCATGAGAAACAAAAAGCTCACTCCGTTGTTGGCGCCAGCCTCGGAGGAGATGAACTCTCGTAGCGGGCGGGCGACGTGTTTATTGGCAAACGGGCCCTTGGCGATGGCTTGGGAGAGGATGGGATCGGTGCCGGTGACGCAGGATCCGATGACGAGGGCGTCCAGGAAGGTCATTTTGGGGATGGTGAGCATGATACATGTGGTCGTGCACAGCCACATGACCGTCATGACGGGGACGAGGCAGACGGCCATTTCCTTCCATCTCGTGAGGTTATATTTAGCTGGGAGTTGGTAGCCTGTTATGACGAGCTGGACACCGATCATAACACGGGCGACGCCCTATACTTTGCATCAGCCACGGTGAAAGGCAGTCGACGTTTGAGACAAACCAGTGAGATGGCGCTTGTCTGGCCTGCGGTGGCGGAGCCCCATTTCTCGCTCTCGATGAACTTTGCTGCCCAAGGCCCAAGGATGATTCCAAAAAAGACGGCGGGGACTGGGAGAGCAAGTTAGATGGACGGAGGATATGATTGAGTGGATGGGTGGTACTGACGGGCTTCTCCTAGATGCAAAGCCTGCTTGATCTTGACCGAGATGATGCCATACAAGACGGTAAATGCGCCTGGGAAACATGTAAGTAAGTAATGGCCCTTGCCAACAATATCGAAGAGAGCCAAGAGGATGTACGGACCCAAGACGCCAAGGACGATGTTGAGCTCGCTGAGGTCGAGAACGGGCATCTTGGCGACGTCAACGGGGGCTTAATGCATCGAAGCAAGAGATATGGATATTAAAAAAGCGAAGAGAAAAAAGGAAATAAAAAATACGACCAACCAAGGAAGAAGGAACGAAAAGAAATGAAGAGAAAAAGGGAGATTTTGAATGCACACAGTGACTGTCGCTAGCCGTGTATTTTAAAGGCGGCATTGCTCAACCGAGTCGAGACATGTATAGTAAAACTAGCCAACGCCGACCACGTTGGGGGAGGGATGGCACTTTGAAACGGTGCTTCAAAAGAGGCTAAGAACTCGCAGCGCAAAAAAAAAGAAACTTTGGGCCCAAAGCCAGACGAAGCACGAGCCATGACACGCCCGGTGATTCCACTACGGACGCTGGCGATTCAGCCGTGTTTCACGCCAAACCATCACCAAGAATCACATTGCCACGCTTTTACGTAGTAGCTTGTGGAGGGGGTCAATTAGACCGGCCGAGATAGATGAAACTCGTTGGCCGGCAGCTCTGGTAGCGGCTGTTTTGGTGGTCGCGGGGACGGAGCAACGTGGAGGATGGATGCACTCGAGTCATGGAGACTGCTTTTTGGAATTCTGCACTTTACCTCTCGAGATGGAGATTGTTTTTCTTGTCTATCAGAGGTGAGCTTGGCTGGAGTATAATTAACAACGGCCTTGGTGTATGGTTTATACACAAGCACAAAAAGCATTGTCACTGGGACACGGCGCTTTGTTCAGTCTCACAATCTCGCAACCATCTCTCTTTCCAGTCGTCTGTACCGAAGAAAAACTGAACTGTAAATCGTAGATGGGATGGACATCAAGGATACCCAAGGCATGAGTCGATCTGCTTCAAGGCGCGGCCAGATGAAAGGTTATCGTGCTGCCCCCGTCCGTGCCCGATGCGGCTAAGACGGGGATTGAGGAGCCAGCGTATTGGGCCGTCTGTTTGCCGCGCATTCGTAGCCCCTACCGGGACAGACCCGAGACAGACTGCGTCACTGCTTACGCTGGTTTTTTTTTTTTTGCTTTCTTGTTCATGCTCTCGATATATCTCAAGTGTCAAGGGCCACGACTTTTGCAAACTGAACCGACGCGGCGATACTATCTAAAAAAGGTCCCTCAAGAAGGCGCCCATCTTTGTCGCCAGCAGGTATCTTGTCCAGAAGGCGGAGGTTGGAGCACTGCGTAAGGCGCTGCCGCGTGACGGTTTGGACATCAACCCAACCGGAACACTCCAAGTCTCATCTGGATTCTTTAATAAGCATAAGAAAAGTCGCAGGATCAAAAAGAAGATGACAATCTTGAGCTTATCTCGCCTTGTATCCGGTGCTATTGCCTTGACCATCTCCGCGCTCTACCCAGGTGAGGAATATCCCCGAAGCTATCCACATCTGGAACGTGGCAGCCATCGTCGGAGAAAATCAAGCGCTTTGACATCGGGGCTGCAACTCATGTCAAACAGGAGCTGCATGAACGCCACCAACACCCCAGGAGATCAGCACTTCGCAGCCGCGGCTCAACAGAAATAGCCTCAAACTCCTAAATATAGGGTGAAAGGGTCTGGGGTGGAAAGAATATGGGAAAAGGATGCTTCTAATATTATCAATAATATCTACTAATTTAGAATATAATACTATAAATATTGTGGATTTTTTTTTTAATATAGGTTATTCTGAAGTACAAGACTGGTTTCATGCTTGCAGTGTTTTCTCTCTGTCACGAGAGGGGGGAAATGTATCAATATCGTAGGGTTGATCAAGGAGGCAGCTGGCCTGGTGGCACCATCTAGCATTCAAGCGCCATGCCCTGCAGATTCAGACTCATCCTATCGGCTGGCATCCTCACGGCAGATCAGGCCCATCGATACCAACACAAGATCGAGGGCTTCAACAAGATGATCTTGACTGTCCTAGCACCAGCGGCATTAATGCGCAAGGGCATCATATCCGGTAATGTTTCATGAAGATCTCTGGGGGCAATATTTCATGAAGATGACGTATCAGAGAGCATTGGCAGAATTAGAACAGAAATGCTCAGGAGCATATCGGAACTCTTAGCAAACGCCACGCCTCGACTTACATCAGCTGGTACATAAGGCGGATTGCTTTCCTCCTCCCTTTCCCTGTCAGCACACACACTGAAAACGGCCCTCAGGCCCTCTTCGGGGTCTACAAAGTGGAGGCTGCGGTTAGTGGCGACAGCTAGCCTCCAAGCTCACGGGCATCTTTGCCCAGCAGTTGGTCACCATATGGGGCCCAACACAGTCTGTATCACCCGCTCACATGGTAGCCTGCACAGCACATGGCCTTCTCGACGCTGAACTATCACCGGTCATGACAATGTACCTGCGTTCACGAGCATAATATATCAACAAATATCATTGGCCTTGCACCTATAAAGGAGAGCTTGAACATCAAAGCCAGTCCACCATACAAGAGAATATTTACGAGCTAGCCGCCGCCTCGGCACCAGCAGCGCTATACTTGGGGTCAGACCAGACCTCATTCTGGATGCGCACCCGGATAGCCTCCTCCTCAACGATGTGGTTGTCGCCAAACAGCTCCGAGATCTGCTCCAGCGACTTCTTGGCCGTCTCGGGGACGAGGAAGAAGGAGAAGATGGCGGCCAGAGTGCAGAAGACACCGAAGAAGAGGTACGTGCCCCAGCCGATCTTGATGACCATCTCGGGGACGACAACGCCGATGATGAAGTTTGCGAGCCAGATCATGGCTGTGGCGGCGCCGACGCCCTTGGCGCGCTTGGAGCTGGGGAAGACTTCGGCGGGGAGCGTCCAGGCGAGGGGGCCATACGAGGTGGCGTAGCAGAGGACGTAGATGTCTGAGCAGCGCGTTAGTAGATGAGTTTTGAGTCTGTCAGGGACACTCACAGATCAGGGCTACTCCGAACCAGCCCATGCCGGGGTTGGACTCCCACTTGTTGTTGTACTTGCTGACGACACCGGCCATAATGAGGTGGGGAATGGCCATGGCGATGCCGCCGCCGATGGCGAGCTTCCGACGGCCAACCTTGTCGAGGTAGAGGAACGTGGGAATTCCAGCGACCTGCAACGTTAGCTATTTCCAGGTACAGATTACGGCAGCAACTCACCAATTGACAAATGTTGACCATCCCCGAGAGGATAAGCGCCATGTTTTCATCCTGTCCCAGGGCCTTGAAAAAAGTAGGCGCATAGTACACAAAGGCGTTAATCCCCGAAAATTGCTGAAAGAACGGAATTCCCAGGGCAATGACCGTCCTCTTAAGGTACTTTGGCCGGAAGAGGTCCGCCCACTGCAGAAGCTCCAGCTTGACCCTGCTGTTCGTGGGGTGATCCTTTGCCAGCACCTCCTGCTGGAAGCGCACCTCGCACACGATGCCCTTCCACTCTGTCTGGACGCGGTCGTCTGTGACGGGCACACGGCGGAGTTTTGAAAGCGAAAGCAGGCTGTCGTTGTCGCGGCCGCGCATGGCCAGCCATCGAGGGCTGAAGGGGAAGAAGTGGATGCCTAGGCCGACGAGCAGGGCGGGCACCATTTGCAGGCCAAAGGGCAGGCGGAATGCGATCTCTCCAGCAAGTGATTTTGTTCCGTAAGTGATCCAATAGGCTATTATAGCACCGATGACGATGGAGATGGCTTCGAGGACGAGGAGCGAGCCGCGGAGGTTGGGGGGCGCAATCTCGGAGATATACAGGGGAGCGCCCATTGCGAGCTGGCCGACACCAATTCCTCCGATCGTTCGGCCGGCGACGAGGGTACCGTAGTTGTGAGCGACAGTCTAGATGCGTTAGCCTATGATTTAGAGCTTGTCTTCTTGAATCTTACCTGGATGACAGCTCCGACGACGAAAAAGCCCGTCGCGACAGTCAGAGACCACTTTCGCGAGATCCGGTCGGCCAGGTACGGGAGGAACAAGCAGCCGATGAAGGCGCCGAGCTCAAGCATGCCGGTCATGAAGCCGACGTTGAAACCATAGCCAGAGTGTCCAGGGGCCGTCTCGGGGAAAGACTTGTGGAACTGCTCCATGACAAGAATGATGCTGATAACTCCCTGGTCTGGTAAAGTCAGCATTTTGATGCGTTCGTGTTTACCGAGGTTGTCTACCGTAGCCAAAGGAGAAACCTCCAAAGGAAGCCAGGGCCGCGGCGCCGAGGACATACGGCGAGCGGACGATGCCGGCGAGGCCATTGGAGTCGTAGGAGATGATTGTTCCGGCCTGGGCGGCAACGTCTGTCTCATCAACGTGGCTCTCTGTGGCCCGCGAGGTGTGAAGGGGCTCTTTGGTCTCCATGTCTGCAGTGAGAAGAATGTTGTGCTGGTGATGGTTGCAGTGGATGCAGGATGGGGATCGTCAAAGTTGAGAGGAAGCCAAAGCATTTAATACTTTTTTGTGTCCGCTCTCTTGAATGTAGTTCGGGGAGCCCTGCATCTGTGACGCCACCCTCCCCAAGAGCGGATGGGGAGGGCTCTCCGCATCCCCCATGGGGATGGCACTACTACGGTATGAGGCATAAAGTATGTTAGCTCGCCCC